>LUCG01062073.1:0-12322 GCA_001633085.1 Carthamus tinctorius | reverse complement strand
GTCGCGCTCTCGGCTGTCCTCACGTTCACAACCAAAAAATGGTTCACATTTGAACTTTTCTCTCTATATATATATCAAAATATAAGCTTTTGAATAAACATTTTTGTGATCATAAACCTTAAAATAAAACTTAGATTATATAAAATGATTATAACACATTAGAGTTACACTTTTGGTCCTTGTGGTTTACTAATTATAACACATTGATTCCTACAATTTAAGAATTACACTTTAAACGGTATGCAAAAAGGACTGAATTCCTATAACGACCGTTAGAGAAACTCGCTAATTTAGGGGTATTTATTTTTCTTTTTTTTTTGCTTTAAAAATAAACTTAGGGATACAAAGTGTAATTTACTCTTTAATATATTTTAAGTTTTAAATTAATATATTATATATAGAGAGAGATCTGGGTTGGAACCCAGACTCCGACACCATCTTCGATGATAGGTCACCGTCTAACTCCCCGTACGCACCACCCTTGAATGTCGTAGCCACCACCATCCCTATGATCATTTGTGAGTTTGCTGGGTTCCAAAAACCCGTCCCACATCTCACATCATTCAAACAGACAACGGCCAAATCTCAATCAGATCATCATCGCCTCCATCCCCGTCGGCGTGACTTCTTAGGTAAATCTAGATCCACCATCTACTAGATCAAGACTCGAAAAAGCGATATGCTTCAAGAGAGTTTAAGGTGGTTCGAATCCAACACCATCAGATTCGAGAGAGGGATATGGGTTCCAAATAGAGCAAGATAGTTTATGAGACACATACATCTCATGCAAGGGAAGAGACCTTGAAAACCTAATCGATTTCAGTTGTTGCTCTAGAAAGGCAAGAACCATCGAAGCCATGAAACAAACATCAATTTATGTTGTTGCTCTAACAACCTGATCTGGAAGTGGTTTAGGGTTCTTAGATCCAGATCTAGAGTTGGTTGAGGGCTTTTAGATCCAGATTTCTATGTGGTTCCTGTTGGTGTTTACCAAATTCAGGAGTGAAAAAAATATCAAAATCCCCTGCTAATAAGCTTTAGATCTCTATCGTGAGATTCAATTAGATCATCAATAAACTGACAGGTGACTCGTTGAATCCAAGAAAGAACACTCGTCTTTTTGGATGCTCGTTTATCTTTTGTATTGTTGCACATATTGCTTCATTGCATGCTTCAATCTCCTTGGTCTTCTCAACGATTGTCAATAAAGCATTCAATTCTAGTTGGACGGCACATCTCTGTCTCTCTTTGTTACACATTCAATCTCCTTGGTTTTGGATTTAAGGATTTTTGGTTTGGAAGTTAAGAAGATTTCATAGTGAAGAAGACGAAGATTCAGGAAAAGAAAAGAAATAAATTAAAAATTGCTAAAATGGAATAGGACAATGCCATTCTACTTAACGGGTTCTTCTAACGGCTGTAAAAGCAAGGACCAAATTCGGTCGAAATTACATAGCATAGTGTTTAAAGAGTAATTTTATAAATTATAGGAACCAAACGTGTTATAAATAGGTAAACCACAAGGACCAAAAATGTAATTTACTTTTTTAAATGTCATGCACAAATAGAAAGATGATGAAAATAAAAGCTCAATAGAAAATAATTATTTTTTTGTAGTTTCTATAATGACAAAAATATTGTAGTTTTTATACCTTTTAAACTGTTTTGTATTTTATTGTAAAACATTTTAATTGGTTAACAGAAGCGACACTCCAAATGACAACAGAAAGCCAACCACTTCGCTCTTTCTCTGAATGGTGGATTCTCCCCTTTCCTCCGGCCGGCCACCACCACCACCACCACCACCATAATCATAACCATTTAAATATCTCTCATCCTTTCTCACTCCTCCCTAGCCCTAACTTATGTCACTCCAAATGGCTTCTTTCTCTTCTTTTCTATCAAGCAAACCGCGGTTTGATTCTTTCATCTGCGCTAGAACACACTCTTCCGATGCTCTTTTGCCTGCGACTGTAGCTTTGCGTAGGACGAATTTGAGGCGGAATGGAGTTCGTGGAGTTGGAGTTGTATGTGAATCGGTGGTAGCCGTTGGTGATCCAAAAGTGGAGGGAGTGAGTGAGAACAAGAGAGAGAAAGGGAGGGTTTTGAGAGTTGGGTTAATCTGTGGAGGACCATCTGCAGAGCGTGGGATATCTTTGAATTCTGCCAGATCAGTGCTTGATCATATTCAGGTATCAATAATATTATTCCACTAATTCAGTGAAGATTAGTTTTCCTGTTTGATACAATTGTTTTTCCCCATTTGTATTGAAATTGCGATGATATGCTTTCTGTGATTTCCATTGAAGCTGCAACATATACCATGAGAGTTTCTTGTGTTCCTTGTCCTTTAAAAATTGCAGTGTTTAGGTGTTTGAATCATTTATGCTAGGCATTTCCTCTTCTTGGTTTATCCATCCAAGATGAGCTAGGGCCTCCTTATATATTTGTCAAGAAATAAGATAACTATCGTAGCTAATACAAAGGCATAGTGACCGGAGAGTAAGTGAGCTTAGGCACAATGATATAAATGAAATAATCGAAACGATCTTTCAGAAAGAGTAGGTAGTATAAAACGCATCATTAAGGAATCAAGATCATGGCTCTCCTCAGATTTCAGGGCCTATATCCTGTTGCTTCTCTCTGTGTCAATATACTTGAACTGAGGGCCTATATCCTGTTGCTTCTCTCTGTGTCAATCTACTTGAAGTGAAGGCCTATATCCTGTTGCTTCTTTCTGTGTAATTCTACTTGAAGTGGGGGCCTATATCCTGTTGCTTCTCTCTGTGGCAATATACTTGAAGTGAGGGCCTATATCATGTTGCCTCTTTCTGTGTCAATCTACATTAAGTGAGGGCCTATATCATGTTGCTTCTTTCTGTGTCAATCTACTTGAAGTGAGGGCCTATATTCTGTTGCTTCTTTCTGTGTCAATATTCTTTGGTGTTTAAGGCTAAGAAGAATAGAGCAAGAATATCCAATAAAATATACTTTTTGTCCAAACGTCAAATATCATAGAACTAGGCTCTAAATCATGTTGTCGTCGTACATGATACATCACTTAACATCTTCGAATTATTAGTAAATAACGGATTTTTTGGAAAGAGAACCTAAAGGGTATTTGTTCTTGTAGTACTTCGGAGGGAGGTTGTAAGATTGGCATCACTAGAACTTTTATGGAACATCCCAATGCACCAACAAAGTGATAGTAATGTCTAGCAGTTGACCCTTTTTTTGTTCAGGGTCCATTATATTGTGGAGTGTGAACACAAGATGATGTTTAGAATACCAAGCATGTCCATGAACCTTGAAAGTTAACTTGAAAAATACTCCTAATATTGCAAACAATTTTTAAACTTTACAGAGAACTTATTTTAGATACAAGCAACATATTTACAAAAACAAAGAAAGATCGACATGTGATTGAGTACGTAAAGTCAAGTGAAATCTATGCTCCAGAGTAGGTTAGGCGACTTATGGTGTAGGGCCGATTCCTGGTCGTGAATGAGAATTGGCTTCCACTCTTTTTTGTAAAATGGGGGTTCGGAGATGGATTGAGAAATATTGAACTAAATATATAGAAATTAAGGCAACTAATAACAATAAAAACGATAGTAGCAATGAGTGTAAACCTTTGATCAGGGTATGCATCATAGACTTGTTAGCTAGGGAATTTTCTCATTTTATTCCAGAAAGGCAATGAGCATCCATACGCACCAACACTCTATTTATTTGTAATATCAAACTAACATGAGAAGCTCAACCAACTAGTTCCTAATCAGCTAATTAAGTATGATTACGAACATAGAATAGACTACCAATTGCATTAGGCTTAGACAAACGCCATTCCTAGCTAATAATTGGATGCCAACCATTTAGACTAGATTACACAAACCCACAACAGTCAACAATAAATTAGGCTACCAATTGAAGTGTTGTTTGCCGCTTTGATGAAACAAGGAACAATTACAGATCCCAAGTTTATCTAGCAATTCACAGTTAGGTTACTTAGATCAATAGACCCTAGCAATTCAGATAATCAGATAATGATAAAAGCAATTCAAATAAGGTTTGCATAAATGAAAATCAAATGATATTAAAAGATCTAACAAGTCTCAACACAATCCCAATCGAATATTTACAAACTCATTGCTTGAATAAGAAAGCTTAACCTGGAAAGCAAAAGTTAAACCTAAAATGTAAGTTACCTTATTGACAGAAGGAAAACGTGAAGAAAGCTCCCAAAAGTCACCTCCTTGCTCTTTGTAGCGTATGCCAAAGCTAATAATCATTTGAGAAATATGTCTTTTTTTCGTGTTTCAGAAAATATGCTCATGCTCACAATCATTTGAAATCTATGCTCTACAGTGGGTTATGCGACTTATGCTGACTTAAATGGCCCAAAAGGTCATAGGAGCATTTTTTCACCATTTTTTTTACCTTTTTTGCTCCAATTCACCAATAAACATAATAGGGGACTTGGGTAGCTCATAACATGCATACATAAAATCGACATAAAAGAGGGTATTTTGACTATAAAAATGGGTTCAAATATGTGGTTATCAAATAAACTATGTATCGTCATACAAGTTGATCTTTAGAGTTGAGAAAGGAAGTTCTGATTAATTCTGATGGAATCTTTTCTCTAACGAATCAGTAGTCAACTTCTATATGTTTCGTTTCATGAAAGACTGGATTGGAGGAGAGATGCAAAATCGATTGATCACACACACAAGCTCCATGAAATCAGCTTTACATCAATGTAATTCTTGTAGTTAACTATTTCAGCCACAAAAGTTGGCATGTTGAATAATAAGCCATATAGTTCACCGAGCAAAACATTTTGCTTTTTGATCTTCCATGAAATTCGATTTCCACCTATGAATACACAATGAACAGAAGTACATCTTTCATCACTTTCACCTGACTCTCCATCGCCATCTTAACACTCATTGATATTAGTGTTGTCTCTAGCAATGAAAATAAGCCCTCTTTCAGGTTGCTTTAATGACTGTCGACAAGAGAGTTGAGAAACTACATCCCATGTTTACTTTTAATGTACTTGTAGGAGAGTTGAGAAACTGACTCACTTATTTGATCATAGTAAGATAATTTAGTTTTCAACAAAGGGTTGATATCTCTCTGGATCATTATAAGGTTCCACTAATTAGAAAGAAGCGTTACATTAAGATCCATAGGAGTAGCTATTGGTTTACAATCTTAAAGACATGTCTCTTCTTAGATATCAAGAGCATATTTTCTTTGATAGATGGCAAGGCGTGACTTTGATTGAGCTTTACATTAGGATCCATATAAGTTTCATGGTTTAGATGCTTCCTTGATGCGGTGGAGCTCCCTATGAAAGGGGGTGTCTCCTTTATTTTTAAATTCATCCAAGAGTGTATGAAAGTGAGAAACAATATGTAGAGTCAATAGGCTTTGAATGAATATTATTCAAGGAGAAGGATGCCTTTATATAAGCTATACCAAATATACAGTTCCGCTCCCTATTCTAGAGGGATATCAATCAATAACATATACTTTCTACACAATAAATTACAAGGATATCCCATCTTGCATCTTTTATTTTCATTATCTAGCATTTCCTTTGAAAGGCTTTCCAACACAACCAAACATAGATCATTGTTGTTAAGGTCATCCAAGTTATCTTGACACTAGGGTTCTAACTTACAAGTATGTTTCATACTTGGGTAGAGAGCCCAAAGAAAATCACAACCAAGAAGCCAATAGCTACTAGTCCCTATAAAGAATCTGTTAACTGAGTCGTGCGTCTCCAAGAACTCCTATTAAACTTCATGTCCTCATAAAGGTTTAAGGCCATTATGTCTTGCTTCAGCTGTTCATGCCACGTCCTCCTCGATCTGCCCCCTCCTCTTCATCCCATCAGTAGATATGCTCTCCGCACTCCTTATTGGTGTCATCACCTGTCTTCCACGAACATACCCGAACCCTCACAATCTTTCCTCTCTCATTTTATTTGTGATATGTACAACTCCTAGCTCTACCCAGTCGACCTCCTTTTGTATCTTGTCCACAATGGTTCAGCCATAGGTTCATCTCAGTATCCTCAACTCTTCCTGCTGAAATTTTATCATAGATATTCGGTCTTTTGGCGATCAATGTGCAAGTCTAGTGTTTCTAGTGCTGTCCTCCACTGCTCCAACATACCTTTCACCACTCCGTTCATTTTTGCTATTGGCATAAAGTAGTCAACAAATAATACACCATGGGCAACTAAGCTATTAATAATAAACGTATGCTATAGTTCCCAGTAAACCATTATCCCATCTGAATGCTTAACCTTGCTTTAAAAGTTTGTGTTTGATTTTTTTCTTGATCTGTCTCTGTCCTTACACATACACATACATACTGACTTGGTGTGTTTTTTTCTTTGAATTAGGGGGATGACTTGCACGTAAGCTGCTACTACATTGATCCCAATCTCAACGCATATGCAATATCCTCTGCCCAGGTTTGTATTCCCATGTATTGTTTTGGATTTGCTATGTGAATGCTATCTTTATTCTTTCCCAAATAGTTGTCATTCGTTGGAGTTCATGATCAATATAAATCAATTAACAACTGTTCCTTCAGATTGTTTGACTATTAATCGATGTCCAAAATACCCTCTAATAGTAATAATGAATAAAATAGTAGAAGCATATGGACCTGAATGAATAGCATCAATAAGTAGTAGCGTTGTCTATAAGTAAACCGTAAACAGGTAAGTATAACTTTAAAGAATGCCGAAAAGGAAGTGTCCAATACCTTTCATTTGCTTTGATAGCTCTAACTGTTCCAGGCTTGCCTGCATGATATTTTCTGGCTTTGTTATTCCAATCTTGTTGGTATGTAAATTTGTGGCTTATAAGAACATTCTTTATGAATGTTATGTTCTTGATGAAATGATTCTAGAAAAGGTTAACCATAGTTTCTGCAAACAAGTGGCATAGCCTTTGGCTGCAAACTAATATTGGGCTAATCATAGAATGATTCAGAAATTTTGGTTTCATATGATAAATAGTGGTCAAACTTTGACATTATGGACAATAGAAACACACCTTCTAAAGGATTTCTATCATTAGTGGTTTGCTTCACTGTTGTACTTTGTCAGATACACCCTTTTCTAAGCTAAGAAAAGGGATGAATGGTTGATGCGTGTAACCCTTTTGTTTTCTGGTATTATCCCAATTATATTTGCAGGTTTATTCAAATACTCCTGCCGATTTTGATTTTAAACTTGAAAGGTAAATCATCAAATGAGAATTTTAGTTTGTCTTTTCAATTCATTCTGTTGGGAAGGCTAAGGTTCTATATGACTTCTTTTGTCAGCCTGGCACAAGGTTTCCAGACTCTGACCGACTTTGCAGAACACCTAGCTGCTACTGTGGACATAGTTTTCCCTGTTATACATGGTCGTTTCGGTGAGGACGGTGGCATTCAGGTTATAATCATCACTGAAGTATATTCATACAAAAAATATAGAAAATTTCTTGTAGTAATTATGGATGTCTCCAAGGTTTTTGCTTGTTACTGACTTTCAGGAGCTTCTCGAAAAATCGAATGTTCCATTTGTTGGTACAAGATCAAAAGAATGTCGTAAAGCATTTGACAAGGTAGATACTCACTCTTGCATGTCCTCTTTTCAAATATCCGTGTCTTACTATGCAACCTAGTTAGAAAGAGATACCGCAGTCCATAGCAATAGATTAACCCGGAACCTTCAAATCAACTACAAAACCATGGTTAGAAAGAGATACTGCAGCCCATAGCAATAGCCTAACCCGAAACCTTCAAATCGACTACAAACCATGATGAGAAATTATTATGGCCCTCAAGAACTTACAAGAGGTTAGAGCTCACACTCACTATTGATGTGGGATGCAATGTTGTGGAATTCTCTCACTTAAATTTCTCACATCCTAATAGAGTTCAAATAGAAACCCAAACAAAATGCTAGAATCATCAACCCTAGGAATATATGAGTCCAACCCACTTCACTGAGCTCCACTATGCTCATACCATTTGCTACATTAGCCTATAGTAATAGATTGACCTGATAACCATGACATTAACTAAACCATAGTGATAAGTTATTTGTAGCTCATAAGCAAGGAATTATAAGCAATATATAGTTCACTCACTACCATGTGGCATAAGATGTCCCAAACAGCCGCACTTAAAGTCATCAGGACCTCAATCCAAATAGAATCAGAGAAGCATCATGCCTAGGAGATGCATGAGATTGACTCAGTACACCTCAAGGGACCACCACACCCATACCATCTATGACACCTTATCCCATTGTAATGAATGGACCTATCAAGCTTCAAATCAACTAAAACAATGGTGAATAGTTATCGATACTCCATAAGAAAGAACTTACAAGGGGTTCAAAGTTCAATCTCACTACCAAGGTGAGAGGATGTTACAAACTTCTTCACTTAAATTCTTCACCATCTCCTCAAGCCTAAATAGGAACCCAAATAGAGCCAAGTGTTATCGTGGGTGTTGGTTCACTACTCCTCTAAGGGCTACCACTCTCGTACCATTTGTAACACGTTAACGCAATAAAGTGAACTGACCCAAATTGCCAATAGCCTCCATATCAACAGAACCCATGGTAAGAAGTTATTGGTAGACCATAACAGAGGATTGGGGTTTACATCCCACACTCGATAACAATGGAGATAGAATGTTACAAACTTTAATTCTTCACATCGTCATCAAGCCTGCAGAGCAGGCCAATTAGAATCCTAGAAGCTTTCCACTGCACCTTGAGGGGCCACAGTGCTCATGCCATTTGCAATGCCAACGCCCAGATCCACTTAAACCTTGGTGAGAAATTATTGGTAGCCCATTACCAAGGAATTATAAGTGGTTTATAGTTCATACTCATGAGCAATATGGGACAAGATGTTACAAACGCCCCTACTTAAAACTAAGGTGTCCTCATCAGGATGGACAAACGCCCAAACCGTATCCTACTTCCATCATATCTAGGAGATGTATGAGTCTGTCCCGTAATGCCTCGCTCTCATACCATTTGTAACGCTCTAATACACAGTAGTATACTGATTACTGACCCAACTAGCTCGTAACCAACTAAAATGGTAGCCATAACCAAAGGGACGTTGGCCCAACCTTCTTAGAGATCAAGCGTTCCTACCTCACCAAAAGTAAGGAGTGTATGTGAATCTTGTTTGCCGTATATAAATTTTATATACTTCAAAAAGAACTTATGGGTTCTGATTTCTCTACTCACTAGGACGGTAAGTTACAAATTTACCTACTTAAATTTGTGAGGTCCTTGTCAGACTTGGACAGAGGCCTGTTCAAAATTCGAGAATCATCATCCCCTAGAGATGAGTAAGTCCAACCCAATACACCTGAGGGGTTTCTCTCCCATACCAATTTGTAATACAGCAGCTGAAAGCAGTAAACTAACTTAATAACAAAATAAATCAACTAAAATGATGGTGAAAAGTTATTGTAGCCCATAACCTAGGACTTGTAAGAACAATGACACTCACCACTGATTCGGGATGGGATGTTACGAAGGAGATCCAGACCAACAGCTAGTGTGGTTCCACTTGTGTGAATTATAGGTTTTTCTCGATTGAATTTTATTGATTCATCAACTTGGGCTCAAAAGTGATGAATTCTTATGTTGCAAAAGATTTTAGTTCACATGCCAAGTTACTCTTTTCTAGTGATAAGATATTATTATGGCGACTTATGCTCATTTTTCCATTCATTGTCTTTGGCAGTATGATGCCTCCTTGGAGCTTAAGGAACAAGGATTCATAACAGTGCCCAACTTTGTGCTACAGGTATTTTCCTTGACTAAAATATGCTTATCTTTGTTAGGTTTGCTTATTTATGCTTTCCGGGTTCTCAATTCTTTTGCTTCTCTTTTCGGCTTGTGTAGTCATAGCCATCTTAAATCCGCAAAATTATGCATTATATCAAGACTATACATACTTGTCGGATGGAAGGAAACTTCACATCCGATTTTGAGGGGGGAAGATCCTATCCCAAATTTTATTATACTAAGTACCGAGATTCGTATTGTTTAGCTTATCCAAGCAGTTACTTTATATCTTATTATTTTCTTTTCCCTATTCAACTTCCACGATGTCAGTCTTATAATTTGTTAGAATTCAATCATCAAACATAATATTATTTTTACTGCATTTGAGTTCTTTGGCATGAGCTATATTCTGTCTTCACTTGGATAATAGAAAGGCATTTAATCATATACACATTATGTTGCCTAAATTTTCTGTGTTGATACTTTAGAAATTAAATTTCAGGGAATTGAATTGGATGAATCTGGTCTGTCGAGATGGTTTTTTGACAATCAACTGGATGCTAGCTCAGGGAAAGTTGTGGTAGTTACTATTCCTGATATATAAACATCAGTAAGGGAACCGTGCTAAAATCTTGGTCCTCTTACGTACTTGAGATTCACTCACATGGTTTCAGGTGAAACCGACAAGGGCAGGATCAAGTATCGGGGTTACAGTTGCCTATGGTGTTACTGATTCCCTAAAGAAAGTTAGAGAAATTATTTCTGAGGTACTTTTCATCTTTTCCACTTTCTCAGTCTTCTATTATGACTTATTTTCTTTCTCTTTAGTTTATGGACCATACACGAGATTATTTTTACGTTATCCATCTGTTGTGCACACAGTGATGTTTTCACTGGGTAGGGGATACAAACTCAAGATGTGTTGTCTATCTTCAGAAAGCCAAGCTAGTCTTCCTTTTTCTCTACAGAAAGATTAAATATTTTTAAATGCTAAGGCTATACTAACTCGTGAGCAGAGGTTATACCTTTTGTCAATCCTATGTTTATTGATATGATTTTATTTCTTATCTTTGTCAGGGAATCGACGATAAGGTAATCGTTGAAATTTTTCTTGAAGGAGGTAGAGAGTTTACAGCAATTGTTCTTGATGTTGGTTCTAATTTCGATTGTCAACCGGTTGTATTCCTGCCAACAGAGGTGATTAACTTTTAAATGTCTGATAGTTTAGATGTAATTCTTCTTATTCCTTTATCTTCATACTCCATTTGTGGGATCCCATATTCCTTCCTCTTACACCGAATCAATGGGATCCATAATGAGGTCTTGGTTCACATCATAAGATATCAAATGGGACAAAATGAAAATATTATGGCCAAAAGAAAGAGTACCTTATATTTGCCAATGTATATACTTCCTTGCACTCGATCCAAAAATTAATACAACAATATCCTTCTTGGGGTGTCTTTATAGTTTATATAAATGGAATATTTACATTTTTGGCCAAGTCTTAATCCACAATTATCTCACTACGTTCTGGTCCACAAAGTTCCTCTATTTTTGTCATTATTAGGAGTAGTTTAGATATGGTTAATGGTCATACACTTCATTGGCTAATAGCCATACACTTCCATTAAACTATGTGACCAGAGTACACGGGTGACCTTTGTGAAGCATAAAGTACTTAAACCCAAGATCTTTGAACTTCATGGTAATCACATATATTCATATGAGCATAAAACATAACTGAAGCTATTGTTTGTGAATTGAAACTTGTAGAATGCTCCTTTCTCTCTTCTGCTTTGATTCCTTTATGAGTTTACTTTTTTGGGATGGATTGAATTGAGGATATTCAATCCCTTTTATAGTCAAAGAGACAACCCAAAGACCAGTAGATTTGATGTGAATCTTACATCAAGATATCATTTAATATTAGGAAACTATCTCCCTTGCAAATTAGGATGACTTAATATCTTAAATAATTTAATATAATTTACTATCTTTCCCAAATCAATATGATCACCTCTGAATATCTTAAGAATATAAAGGATACGTAAGGAGTTTATCTTACACACTTCTATCCTATGATGCAATGCACATTAGCTAGCATGAAACACTTTGTACACATGTACATGCAAATGATGTGTTTATTTATGATACTAAATAAGTATGTTCTGCAACTTGACTCAGGGTCTAATATATATGATTCATTTGCAAGAAAAATACGGATTTACTCGATGCAGAAGGATATATGAATGGCTAAGTTGATGAGATTGTTAATATCATATTTTACTTTGCATTATCAACCAGGTGGAACTTCAGTCTAGCAATAACGATGACGTAAGTGAGAGGGATGCAATATTTAACTACCGGCGGAAGTATCTTCCTACCCAACAGGTAGTGCGAGTGGATATAAGTACATGTTGGAATCTTCATCTATGGTGGCCCTTTAGTTAGTTTTATTTATTTTCAGAACATTCATGCTTTATA
>LUCG01061906.1:1969-19940 GCA_001633085.1 Carthamus tinctorius | reverse complement strand
CTTCTCTACTTCTCATTTTTTTAGCACTTCTCATTTGAACCTAATACTATATGTATGTATGTAACTATGTATGTATATCCTTAGTGTTTGAAAGACGACCGTGCTGGTGCTCATATTGGCGTGAAGAGAATGGGTGAGCTCAATGAAAATCCTTTCCTTGCTGGGCCTAAGAGACGCCGTTGTTCTGTTAAAGGAGGAGCCGATAATGCAGTGAAGTTGGCATCTCTGTGGGAGGAACGTCTCAGGGATCCAAACTGGTATCCCTTTAAGATCGTCACCGATATCCATGGGGATACCAAGGTTTCTTCACACCATTTAACTATTTCCATCTATTTCTGCAAAGATTACTTCGGTTTGTTTTGCTAATTGTTACGTGCATAGGAGATCCTTGATGAAGAAGATTATCTGATCGCGAGCCTGAAGGAGGAGAGCGACGAAATCTACAACGCTGTTATCACTGCTCTCAAAGAGATCAATGAATATAATCCAAGCGGCAGGTATCCATCGGCCGAGCTTTGGAACAATACGGAAAACAGGAGGGCGAGCTTGAAAGAAGGTGTGGAGTTCATTTTGAGCCAAAGGAAGAAGATCTATAAACAACAGAAAAGGAGTTGGACTAATCTTGGGTGAGTATTAACATCTCTTTTGGTTTGGGAGTATATATGTATAGTATATATTACTATGAATGGGAAGTTATTATGGGTTTATATTTTGGTGACATATATATGCTCTATGCTAAAATCTAAATAGGTGTATTTTCATGCCTAGTTAAATACTCTATTTTATTATGAATCTTTAATTGTGGCTGTGATGCTAATATTTGTTGATTTTTATGCTAGTTAGTTTGATTGAAAATTGGATGAAAATGATGATTGAAAATGGGATTAGTAAGGGGTGGTTTATCAGATTCTTACCGCGTTCAGTTATTTTATCGTGTAACATCGTTGGTCTCGAAAATGGATTATTGGTAAGCATTTTAAACCCGACAAGCGCTTACTGGGTAAGAATCGTTCTTACCGGAGTAAGAGTCTTTTAGTCTTTGATTCATTGCCTTATCTCTTACCGGTAAGTTTTTATGGATATGGTTTTGGTATGCAAGTTTTTTTGAATTTGATCTATAAACTTCGTTTATTACATTAACCACATAGTGATATAAACTTTCTTATGAATTTGGGTCTTTGGACCAACCAGATAACTACCGGTTTTGTTGAATTCTTATTTAATTGTTTTCTTTAATCAGGGGTCAAAATGTATACATATAAGGTCTGGATATTACATATTATACTATATTGAATTATGCACATTACACAATAGTATTATTTGTATATATGGGAGAAGAGCCGATGAACCGTCTTCCCTAAGGTGCTCCCACCGCATTGGTCCCACGGTTATCATGGGGGAGTTAAATCAGCGCTTGCATCTCATTAATAGAGGTACGGTGCCTATGGTTTGAATGTGAGACTTCACAGTTCACACATATGGATTACACCCACACCTCTACCGTTGGAACAAATGAGCCGGGACAATGTAATTGCTACATATGTCGATTTTCGTTTAAAACATTAAAAGAAATCACTATGGTTTGAATGTTGTTTGTTGCTTTCATTTTTAATGGACCTGTTTTTGAGTTTTCTTCTTGTGACTCATAGGCATGTCTTCTTATGGGGTTGGATGAAATTTTTCTTGAATGACAGATAACATACGCTCGATATGAAGTCGAAGAGGTATCGGGAATCCATACGGGCACCCGACTAATCCTCGGCGACCATGAACCGACCCAATAGCCGACCCATGGTTAAGGTATCACAACATGCTCACCCCATGAATTGAAACCTGGTAGACAGAGATGTCATCCACTGTCCCTCCCAAGGATCAGAGGCGGAGGGAGTAGGGGACAGGTGGATGCCCAGCCTCCCCCAACTCACCACCATATTTCAAAACTTCTTCAACAAGACAATGCCAACAAAAGTTTTTTCCTTAATATACAAAGCAAGCCACCCCAACCTAAAGATCATATTTCATTTATGAATTTTTTTAATAGTTAAAAGAATTTATATTTTAAAATTTTCATTTCAATATCAAATTTTAACACGTATACTATAAATAATGTATTTAAGTAAAAGTGTAAAAAACAATATATTAAGCATTAACTTTAATTTTGGTAATGTATAATCTCTTAAATTTCAAGTTTGCAAGTAATTAATGCATTGTAGAACTTTTAAAGTTTATTGAACTCGAAAAATACTAAGGGATTGTTTATTAAATATTTATCCGGAAAGTGCTTAATGGTTCACATTACCTTGTCGGAAGAGTATGACAAACCTTACCAGGTAAGAGCGATGACAATGTCTGAGAATCTTACCTGGTACGTGCAAGTGACGGCTCTTACGTGGTAAGCACTTGCTGGAAAAGTTGTTGCATACGATGTTGTTTTAATGGACTAATATCTTACTCGATAACTTTAAAGAAAGTGTTGATCGTTACCGTAAACGCTTACCTAATCGTCATCTTTAATAAAAACTACTTAATCATCAAAACAAAACAAATTATATCTATATTTTTAAATCTAAAACATTTATATGATAACAAAATTTTTAATTAAATAGATAATACGAAATCTAAAACAATACATCTCTATATTTAAATCGCTATAAATATTGATATTTAAATTTAAATATATAAACAATATGTTTAATTGTCACTTATAATTTCTATTTTATTTAGACAAACGAGTCTTGAAGTTCTGTTTTTCTATACAAAAAGTTGCATTAATTTTCATTCTCAACTTGAAGTTCTATTTGTATGGATACACAACTAGTTACAATAAAACTACGACCTTGAACGATAAGCCCCCTTAACTTAATTTCTAACTCCGCCCCTACCAAGGATGTTACTGACGACTAGGCTGCTAATGCTTTGAAATTAGCGAAACAGGAGCTGATCCTGGTTGCTCCTGGATCTAACACGTATGTAAGAATGCAAAAGGTTGTACTGTTGTATACAAATGCTTAATTAATTAAGAATGTAAATTAGATTACTTTCATCTTACAATCAAAACTTGTATTTGAGAAAAGTCACTATGTGCTAATTAATTCATATTCAGAAACTAGAATTATGTGATGAATTGTTATTATAATCTAGACACTCTTGAACACTCTATAACCATATAGTGAAAGAAACTACTAAAGCCGATAATGGAAGCATGTTTAAAGATCAAATGATATGGCAAACTTTTTGATGTTGAAATGATTGCCAAGAACACACCATGAAAGGTTGCACAAGTTGGCATGTACATCCATGGTTACAAAAAAGAAACATTAACATAAACATATTTTCATTATATATCAAGTTATAGTATTTTGTGTATCAAAGTTATAAACATATCAATATATGTTTATGTGTACACATGTAGGCTTAATTACACACATAAACATATATTGATATATAATATGTTGTACATACTCAAGCTTTCGAGTATGGGATTGTGCCTTTTAAGCCTCTTTTTAGTGCAAAAGGGCCATGGCCTTCAAAACTAGGGCAAACTTATTTTTAGGTGCAAATGGCCAAAAGAAAATTTTCTAACTCCTATTTAACAGGATCTTGAAAATCTATACTATCTATTAAAATAGACTTTTGGCTGACATCACCGATACTTAAATTAAAATATTTCATTGGTCAATAAAAACAAATACATAAAATGAAGCATTTGATTGGATAATAGCATGTGATTTATGATGTCATGGTAGAGATGGCCAAATATCGAGCTCGGTCGGGCCTTAACCGGACCTCCCAAGGACCGGGCCTCAATAGTGTGTTTTAGGTCCAGGCTTTTTTTAACCAGGCCCGGACCAGACTTAGGGGGAAAATACCATAACCGGTCTCTTGACCATTTAACCGGTTATAGGTAACTGGGCCTTAACTGGGCTTTCGTAGGACCGATTCTTTTTGGTTTTATTTAACATATAATAATACTACAATTATTTGATAAACTAATTTTATATTGTAAATTGAACTTATATTATAAATGTAAATTATAATATAAAGTATAAATGTAAATTCTAATAGTATAAACTTATAAACTACATCTTCTTTTTTATTGTTTTTCATTTCTCTTCCAATTCCAATTTTTGTAGACATGAACACAGTAAAGTCTCGTTGCATTAGGAACTTTCATATGGAGTAATTTGGTTTTTGAAATTCTCATAATTATGTGGATTTTTTGGTATTAGATGATAATTAAAGGAATCCACAAAACCTGCATTTAGTTACGGTTTTGCCACCGGGTCTGGGCCTAGGCCTTGCTTTAACCGGTCCCTGGCTTAACCAGGCCTTGTTTTTTGTTCTAATTTGTAACCGGGTCGGGCTTGGCGGGCCTTAACCGGGCTTCGACGGGCTTTCAAAAACCAGGCTTGATTTCGGTCCCGGAATCGGTTAACCGTCCGTAACCGGTTGGATCAGGCTTATTTGGCCATTTCTATGTCATCGTGTATTTGTTTTTTTCTTCTTAATACTGTATAAATAATTAAATACTATATATACATAAGCCTTTCTCTACATTGAAAAGGTATGGAAAAGGTTTTTTTTTTCCTTCTATGTCATTATGTATTTGTTTTTTTTCTTAACAAATATGGAAAAAGTATCTTCCAAAATTCACCTGCAAATTTATCATTAATTTTTAATTTCAATTTTATAACTTACATTTTGTATCCTTAAAATTACTTAATTAAATTACTTTTTATCCTTTAGTTTTTCATTTTTCCCTATACATCCTTATCATATTAACATAAATAATATATATAAACTCAAATGTATTAAAATTTTTGTTTTTCTTTTCGATTAATTACATCATTATAAATTTATAATTGTTTCAATAATACCTTCAAAATGAGTCTAATATTAAATATCTTTTTTAATTTAATTATGTTATTAAATATTAAAAATAGATATAAATTAATTTGTTTAGATTTTATTATATTCCGACATTGCACTTTATATCCTTAACTAACTATATATATACTATCTATTCAAATTCTGTTATCAATTTTAGTTAACTTAATACCTATATAGTTAGTTATTAAATTTATTTTTAATCTTCTACTTTTTTTCATTTTTTATTTTACACCCTTATCATATAACCAAATAATCGTATATTATTAACTAAATGCATTAAAATTGCGTTTCTATTTTTACAAATTATACCATCATAATCGTTTCGTAAATACCTTTGAAATAAGCCTTATATTGAATATTTTCCAATTATATTATTTATTCTATTATATAAAGATAATATATTTTTTTAAAAATTTCAAAATTTAAGATTCAAAATTTTAATATAAACCCACTACAACAAAATTGAGTTTAAAAAAAGCCTAAAAAAGCGTCCTAATAGAGTGTTTATAGGACACTTTCAAAATCGTCCTATAAAATTAGATAATACAACGTTTTTTTGGAAATGTCTGAAAAAACTTGTTACGACGCCTAAAAGCGTCCTATAAACTTATTGTAACACCTTTAGATAAGACATTTTTGTGTTTGGTCCTATAAATAGCGTCCTATAAAACACTCTATTATGACGTTTTTTTTATTTTAGGCGTCCTATTAGCTTAACTTTGTTGTAGTGACCCTTATTAAATGCCCTGTCATTATTTTTAATTTATTAATTAAATATTTTTAGCAAATATTTCAAGAATTTTTGAAATATTTTTTAAAATAAATTATACCATTATAATTAGCAAATCAAACCTTTCCAAATGAGTTCAAATATTATGAGTTTGAAGATCTATTATCAAGCTAATCTTTTTCAGTTTTTTTATCGATTGACCTTGAATTTTTACATATAAAATTCAATTGTTTATGTACAATTTAACGTGATCAAATAATTGATACATATTTCACACTGGAATACACACAATACGTATTTAGGACTAGTAGTTATCTAAGACAATCTGATTTTTTTTCTTAGTATGAGATTGAAAAACATACTAGGACCGAAATATATAAACTAGGACCCAAATTAATCTAATTAACTGCAAGATTTATAAGTAGAGAAAGTTTCATACCAGAAGCATGTCAATTTAATAAAAAACGAGCAGCAATCTCAGTCACACATCTTGGGTTACAGTGGACGTGATCACGGAGGATTGACGTGATTCATGGGAGGATGGAGATTATTAAACGGGAACCACGATCGTGATCACGGAGGATTGACGCGATTCATGGGAGGATGGAGATTATTAAACAGGAACCACGATTAAAATCATCTTTGTTGACCGAATGAGTGGCTAAAATTGCTGCTATTTTTTCTTAAAAAGTTCCTTTCTCGTTTTTTCTCGAATGACTGAATGAGCATCAAATATTTCATCTTCTCCGACGACTTTCCGCCATTGATTATCACAGCCAAAACCCTAACCTTCTTTCTAACCTCTGCTTCAAGCTTCTGCAGTTTCACAAGTGTGTTTAAGTGGATGTAGAGCTTAATGCACTTACTTCTACACCTCAACAAGTCTTATTAAGCAGGTTTACTTATTAGATACGAAATTTCCACTCCAAATTCGTTAAGATCGTAGAAGTAGATGAATATACGAATAATGCTACGATAACTTGCTGAATCTGTTTATATACATGTTTTTCATTTCCATTACTTGACGTTCGTTTTTCACCCTAGAGGATCATCTGCTTGTTTTCTGTTCAATTTCATTGCTCTGTGGTCTCATTGGTTCATTTAGCAAGCTGCAAACCCTAACTAATTTAGGATTTTTTTTTAAAAATGCTTTTTGTTGTTGCTCATTTATTGTTGATTTTGTAAGACATTACATTTTTATCTTATAGATAATGTTTTGTTGTTGGTGATCTTTTGTAATGAAGATGAGTTTAAATATCTGTTGAGATCAAAGCTTTTTGTAGCTAGATGATTTTTATGTAATTTTATGCAGCTCAAATTGTTGTATTGAATATATTGGAATGTAGGTTGAAGATGAGTCAGCAAAGAGGGGAGACAAGTAACGATGATCTTGAACTTGAGGGATATAAATACAAATCCCATGAGGAACTGAGAGATGGTTGGGTCAAAGTTAAGTTTTCGGAAAAGATTTTTAGATGTCCTTATTGTCATGATGGCCAAGACTATTCTTATGCGGGCCTCCTTAGGCATGCATCTCAGGTAGCGATAAACAGGGTCGGGTTAATAGAGAAGGCCAAGCATATGGGATTGAAGGAGTATTTAGAGAGAGACCTTCATGTTAAACTTCTGTCACAGGAACAAAACAAAAAGAATAGCGAAATTCGCAGCTAGGCAGATTCTTATATGGCTACCGTTGTGGAGCTCAGACAAGCGATGATTGAGAAATTCAATACAGGTATTAGCTAGTTAGAATTGCATGCTGAATCATTAAGTTGGTTAGTTTTATGTTTGCGATAGCAAATTCCTGGTTTCACTCTTCGTAGATGTCGTCAATATGATGCAAGAGAAGGCAAATGAGCAGCTTAAAAAGATTTTTCTTGAACATGAACAAAGCATACTACTGCTGCAAGATCGTGAAAGGGAACTGAGAGATCGTGAAAGACAATTGAGAGCACGCGAAGCTATGAATAGAAGTGTGAAATCGGAGCTTGAAAATGATAGGATATTGGTACCTATGTATTCTATAGCATCGAATATCATCTGCTACGATGAAGACCGCCTGCCATGCCACCCACTATTCAAGTGGTGAAATATTTTCTCTTTTTGGCAGAATGAATTGTTTATCTTGGAGCAGAAGAAGGCACATGAGAGAGTGTTGAAACTGGCTGATGATCAGAATCAGAAGGTCTGTAACAAACTTTTCTTCTTAAATCATGTGTGTTAGGTGAAGCATATATTTGTTTCATGTTTTTGGTTCATTTTCTTTTTATCTAAGTTTTCGATACACACTTACAGAGAGAAAAACATAAACTCCAGCAACAGATCATCGAGCTTCAGAAAAATCTTGATGATAAGCGACGGTTGGAACTGGAGATCAACCAAATAAAGGGAGCTATAGAGTTGAGAAAACATATGACAGACGAGGATGTTGATGCGAAGAAGTTGGGGTCGCTTGAAGAAGATCTCAAGGACAAAGAAGAGAAACTTGGGAGCTTGAAAGAGCTTAATCAAGCCTTGATCGTTAAAGAAAGATTGACCAATGATGAATTGCAGGAATCTCGTAAAGAGCTAATTTTTGTGAGTCCATTTTCTTCCCGTCATTTCTATGTTATGCATTTCTAATAATTTTTGTGAGTCCAATAGTTAACCTTTTCACTTTGGCGATCTTAATAAAATGTACCACTTAATATTAAGTATCTGTCTACCTCAAGATGGATGTAATTAGAGTGACACAGGACTCTATTAGTTATTGAAGGAAGGTTCCATATATTTTGTTATTGAAACATATGAGCCTTATGCATAACTGATTAGGTGTATCAACTAAGCACAAACCACTATATGTAAATCTTTTGACTTGAAAGTAATGGATTAGTTTTACCAACTTCCTCTTCTAAGAAAACTTACCTTCGTGTTCCAACAGGGTTTGAAAAATAGTCATCCTCGTGCTCGCGTTGGTGTGAAGATAATGGGTGAGCTTGATCTAAAGCCTTTCCAGGCTGCTGCTAAGAAACATCGTTCTGTTAAAGGAGCAGAGGACCCAATGAAGATGGCATCTGTGTGGGAGGAACGGCTGAGGGATCCAAGCTGGTATCCCTTTAAGATCACGACCATTAACGGGGATAGCAAGGTACGTGCTTTTCTGACCATCATACCTGAGTTACTAAGTATACCCTTTTTAATCATGGTTCAACTTCCAATTCTGCATGATTCTTTTACTGCTTTATTAATAAATTACCTATGGCGCTTTGGTTAATCGCATAATTTCTTCATCCATCCAATTTTAATCAACTTATCTATGACATAGAGATGAACCTAAACATCCTGTGTCAAATTGTTATTTTCGCCCTTTTGTCCTAACTTGATCATTTATGTAAGTTGATTAAAACTTAACGAAAATGATACGCCTGTGAGGGTGTAAGCTTTGCTTGATAAACATTTTAGTTCGGGTATGTATTGGAGTGTTAGACATCTAGGGTTCCTTGATCAAAATAGATTGGATAAACCAATGCCTTGAGTATTGAGATTTTTTTATGATCACTCGAATTGCGAAGGCTAAACTCGAGCTCTATATATACATCCAGATTCAATTTATATGAAAAATCGATAGTTACTGGGTAGTTGGGCTGTTTACCTATCTACAACAGTTGAGACTTAAGAGGATTTCTTTAATTATTTAGTTTGATATAGTTTGTACCAAATCGACTATTTATATTAGTTAATTGATTAAAACTATACAGAAATGATTAATTGATATGACTCTACGATCTAGATATGCGAATGATAATATTTTTCGAGTATATAGTTGATAGAAAAGGAGAAAGGACGATGAGCAAGTTATCTAATTTGCCTTTTATTTTAGATCTTGCACTTTATTCCTATATGTACACAATTTGTGAATATTTATCTCCATTTTGAGGTTGATCATATAAAGTTGGCTTACGGACTTCCGTTGAGAAGTGGAGTTATCATGAGAAGGATAAGAAGAGATCTCCACCCTTGGATGCACATTAGGATAAGATGCATCGTTCAATTCCCTATCAAATGCAATTCATGGGGTGGGTTTGCGATTAAAAGTGATCAATGGTCCAGATCCCTTCTCACATTAACCCTTCTTCTCACATGATTCTTCAGCTGATCATATAATGTCGGCATTTGTTTATCATAGTGCTCTTTTTATCCCATCCACATTGCAACATCTGACTCAAGCATTAAGTTGTTGGCTATAGCGAAATGCCTAAAACCTTTTCTGCATACAAGTTAATGATATGTTGATGTGGACTGATTGAAATTGATCAGCTGATTGTATAGAAATTGAATGAAGCAAAGGTTCACTGACTTTCGAGAGGTCAGGATCTCTCCCAAACGGTTTCCCGCCCAAAACAATCACAAAACAGAATGCATAGACTCTCCCCCCACCTACCTTATTTATACTACCTCTAATCCACCGAGTTTGACTAATTGACCGAACTGACTTTGACTAATTGACCTCTAAACTCAGGGTATAACATATGTAAGTAAATTTAACTGAAACTTGTTTTAAAACATGAATGTTCCGATTTTAGTTGGATATTCATATCCCTGAAAACGAAAATTGTTGTGACCCCTAACATTGAGGTCTGGGTAAGCACTGACCCAGTCAGATTGCAACCCCTTCCTTACTCGGTCTACATATTTATGGATCAGAGTATGTTGGTAAATAAGTGGCTTTTACTTGGTAAGAAGCGGTGAGTAGATAGTAAACAACCCGTATGTTGGTAATCCTAGCCATGATGTCATCGTACTTTTTGGTTGGAAATGTGGTTCTCCAGGAGATCCTGAATGAAGAAGATGAACATATAGCAAGTCTTAAGGAAGTGTGTGATGAGGCTATTTGTGATGCTGTCGTGACTGCTCTGAAAGAGCTGAATGAGTACGATCCAAGCGGCCGATATCCGTTGCCAGAGCTTTGGAACAAGAAAGAGAAAAGGAAAGCGACATTAAAAGAGGGGGTCGAATATATTCTGAAGCAATGGAGGGCCCTTCAACCGCCACGCAAAAGGAGTTGAAGATCATTGAGGTAATTATTTGACATATCCTTTTGCGTGTTAGGCTGTGTTTGGCAAAAATAAGCTAGCTAATAAGCTTATAAGCTAATACATGTTTGAATGGACTATAAGCTAGCTTATTGAAACACTAGTTGGAGTAGCGTTTCAAGAGCTTTTTGTAGTTTTTTTCGATTATACCCTTATTAATATTAATTATCATAGCCCAAGATACCCTTTTTGGTCACTTTACATACTCATAAGCTAGTTTTTGTCAAACATAATTTATTCATAATCTAGCTTATTAGCTACTAACTAGCTTATTAGCAAACACAGCCTTAATATATCATTAGGTAGGTTCTCGAGTATTTAATTAGATGGTGCCATCTTTTCCATGATTTCTATTTGAAGATAAAAAGCTGATCATAATTTATGCTTATTTGGAAGAGGGGGTTCCAAAAGAGAATTTTCGGCTCGGGCTTTACCAACACCCAAGGTTCTAAATGACATGGTGTGGTATGGCGTGGCGACAAGGTCAAGCCTCAAGCCCTATGAGTTATGGCGAGGCAATGGCAAGATGTGCCCTAAGGTTCACACACACTCGTACTTGTATATGTTAATGTTTTGAATAATGTCATAGAACAAATAAATTCATATCAAATAATGAAACTAAAAAATGAAAGAATAACAATTGATGTAAAATATATATAGGTTATAAAAATGATATCAAGCGTGCAAAAATCATGATTAAATCTCTTGAATCTCTACTCACTACTTTCTTTAATTTTCAAGGAATTTGTTTTCAACTCTCCCTGTACGGGAATGAGATTAAGTGTTTACTTATTTAAGGTTTTAGTTTTAATCTTACCCTTTTATGTTTATTTAAGTCTTAAGTATCATTAATAGGGGTGAGCATGGTCTGGGAACCGAACCGAAACCGATAGGACCGAGACTGAAAATGTCTAAATCTTCAAACTGAAAATCGAACCAAATTTGTATATACGGTTTTGGTTTCGGTCCGGTTTTTCGCTCCAAGAACCGAATCAGGACCGAATTGAAAGCCATTTTTTTAATTAGGACCAAATTACACAAAACTCAAAACCATCAACTCCATCAAGTATAGCTCAAATTGGACACCAAAAAAGAAGATAAAAGTATGTAAATCCACACATAAAGTGATAAAACAAACAAAAGGTAACGATAAAACATGTAAAATCAATTTCATTATGTTCACAAAAAAAACGCAGCCATAAATCATTCCTTCATGCGGTCTTCTCCTTCACCAAGAAAAACTGAAAATTGGTCCTTCAATAAAGTTCAATCTCCATCAGCCGTGTTTTATTTTGTTAGGGATTTGATTAGCGGGATTCGAAAATTAAAAAAATGGGCCTGTCTTTTGAGTTACTTGGTTCGGTTTGGTAAAAAACCGAAACCGATTGGACCAAAACCGATAAGAGTGAATTTAGAAAACCGAAAACTGAAACGAAAATTATATACGGTGTTGGTTTTGTTCGGTATAGTTTTTTCGGTCCAAATGCTCACCCTATCATACATAGTTATCATTTATCCTGCAAGTTATATATAAAAGTAACCGCAAACTTTGTAAAATAACGTGTCATAAAGCGTCATAACACGCCATAACACGTTACAAAGCAAGCCAAGCCCGAGAGTGGAGCCATGAGAATTAACGTGGTGGCGAACCCAAGCCTTCACGCCATAACGAGTTACTTAGAGCATCTCCAACAGCTTCTCCAAAATGGAGAAAATGAGGATTTTTGACAAATTTAAGCTCTAATAGATTCTCCAAAAAAAAAATAGGAGAGAAAGTGTAAAAATCTTTAAATTTGGAGAACTCTCTAAAATGATTATCATGAAAAAGAAATAGTTTTTTTTTGTATTCCACCAATAAGATTATTTGAAATGAAATGTTTAGAAGAGAAATAATATCTTGTTGGATATAATAATATAAGGTAATGATGTTTTCTTCAAAGTATAGAATCTGTTGAAGTTGAAAACATTTTTTTATAGAAATTTTAAACTTTGATTCTTCACTTTGGAGAATTTTTAGAGAATCTGTTAAAGATGCTCTTAGGCCAATAGTACCGCCCTCGGGTGAGGGCTCTGATGAGGTTAGGTGACCGGAGAACATCGGTACGCCCCACTTGATTTACTTGTGTAGGTAATGTCTTTGGGTGTCTACACCTGGCAACTCCTCCCCCATTTTTAAAATTTTAACCTTTTTTAAACGTTAACTTTAATTAAACAAATTGAAAAATGTGGCCAACGGCTACTTCCTCATTAATTTCCTTTTTTTAAAACCTATACCACTTTCATTTTTCCACATCAAAAAACTCTATACTTTCTTCCATTATTTCATCATATAAAACTCTCATTGATTCAAACATCAGACCTACATCTCGTTGTAACCGAGCAAGGAATTCGGGTTTAACACCGCAACAAGACCCGAACCTTGGCTTCCAAACATTCAGTCGACAAGGTTATTATCTGCAACCACCGGACCCGAACGTTGGCTTCTAACAATTTGCACAGCAACAAGTTATTTATCCGCAACAATTTACATATCAAGGGATGATCTGACAAGGTTGGGTTCCTGCTAATTACCAACTTCCTCCACCCGCGGCTTTCAACACCCGAATCCCACAATATTCTCAAGAAGACTCGTATGTTCCTGAGACCCTGAAACCGCAAACACCACAATCCATCCAAACTCAACAATCAAACCCGACACTAACATAAGAGGGAAAGAAGATTTTTTTCTTTTTGAAAATAGAGCAAAACCAATGCATTGGAGTAAAGATGAGGAGGTGGCGTTAGCATCGGCGTGGATAGACGTTTCCGAGGACCCCGTAGTTGGAAACGTGCAAACGAGTGAAATAAGAACATTTCATCAAATGAACACAAAATTTAAATAACTAAACAAGAAGATATCGGTTTTTGCCGACATCTACAACAACTTGGTCAATAGTACAGGAAGCGGAATGAGCAAGGCCGATAATTGACAAATGGCACACCACTACCGATACAAAGAGGAACACAATGGGGTTGCTTTCAAAATGACCAAGCTTAGGACGTCTTAAAAAATGTCCAAAATGGAAACCAATTCCAACGATGGCGAAGAATAACCCTTGGCTTCGAAACGTAACAAAACTTCTGAGTCTTTCGTACTTGTTTTAACTTAAGTTTTTTTAATATATTTTTTAAAAATAATTTATATAATAATGATTCAACCCTAAAATAAAAATAAATAAAAAACAATTTCTTCCTTATACATTATAAAGATTTTCCTGGCTTTTTTTTGTCTTATAAATGTAGTGAAACAATTTTAGAAACAAAAATCTAATTTTAAAGTATCTGTTGGGAGTTTCTTTTTATGATTTGATATGATCAGTGTCAGCGCTCAAAATAAAATTGGAACAACGTGAATGGAGCTGCTATCACATCATTGTATATTAGGGTTAAGTATACTTAGGGTTAAGTATACGAGACTGTATCGAACTTGTCACGTTTTATCATTGTATGTATTCAACTTTAAAACTTACCGATTAATGTACCGAACTTGCTAAAATTGTCATTTAATGTATTTCATGACAAGTTGGATACACTTTCGTGACAAGTTGGATACATTAAATGGTAGGTTTTGATAAAGTTGGATACATACAATGACAATTTTAGCAGGTTCAGTACATTAATCGGTAAGTTTTAAAGTTGAGTACATACAATGATAAAAGGTGACAAGTTCGATACAATCCCATGTACTTAACACTATATATTATGGAGTAAATTACATTTTTAGTCCTTGTAGTTTGTTGAAAATTACTACTCTTGTTCTTGTAATTTCAACTCACTTTTCATCATTTTAATAAATTGATTCATACAAGGAAGATAAATGATTTACTAACTTATACATTAGCTTCAATAGAAGAATCAATTTTTAGGTGGAAGTAGGGTTGAAAAAGGCCATCACACCTAGGATGATTTTGTCTTTTTATATTATTTTTCATTCTTCATATTTAAATTTAGATAAATTTCAACATTTTTATTTCGAATTGAACCTATATATCGGTCAATTTCAAAGGAAAACAAAAAAAAAAGTGAAAATTAAGGAATGTCCTCGTAGCCTTCGTTTAGACCGTATGCACTTATTCATAGAAGTAAAAGTAATATGCATATGTACATATGTACATCTGTATAATGCACACGTGCATAAAAAACAAAAACAACTTAGTTACTTGTATACACAAGCGTCTAATGACTACCAATATTTTTCTTAATTTTTTAAGGTTTTTTTGGGTTCGAATGAAACCTGAGTTTTGGTTGTGAACATGAGGACAAAGAAGGGTGCATCGTGTGTCCAATATCCACACCTTCACAGGGTGGTCATGAGTATTCATAATGGATAATGTATCATTTAGGATAAATAATACAACATCTATAATAAATAATACGTGATTCATAATGAATAATACATGGATCGTGATAGCATGGATTTTGTGACATTTCTAATTGGTTGTCTTGTGTTGAAAAATTATTTTCTTGTGTCGAAATAATAATGAATCGTGATATTGTTTGTCGCACATTTTTTTGTAGACATGCCAAAGCGATGGAAAACAAAGTATATCTTAGTACATTTACGTCCACCTTCATTATTCATACTGAATGTGGACAATTAGTGACACATGTCACACTCTCCTTCATCTCTGGGTTCACAGGTGAAATCTGGTTTGCACTTGAACTTTTCCTTGTATATATAAGAGGTAATTAAGTAGCTAGATTATCACTTAAATTAAGGGCTGAGAGGCTATGAAAAAAAACAAACAGTGTGAATTGTCTTATATCTGACGAAATCAGACATAAGCGACAATTAAGAGTTTATTTTAAAAAACAAACACCACCTTAGTCTTCTCATTTAAACCTCCCAATAATTTTCATCCCTCCCATGTTCTTTATATAACATAAAATTCTTTCCAGATATAGCAGCAATGTACAACTTTCATCGCATGTGACATACGTAAGTGAATCACCACCATCCACCATCACCATTACCCATTTTACCCACCACCACTAGAGGTGCACACAGTCGATTATTTAACCGAAAACCGATTTTTGAAATAACCGGTTCGGTTACTAACCGATTTTTCGACTCGAAATCAATACTCCATTAAACCGGTTGGGATAGGTTTTTAACCGATTTGGATAAAAACGGGTTTTGGAAATAACTGGTCTTCATGTTGGGCTTTTTTTGGGTTTGGGTTTTTTGTATCTGATTTTGTTTTGGGCTTGATAAAATTAAATTTGATTCTTAGGCTTGACTTTTGGGCTTGTTTTATGAGTTTTGTAATTATGNAATTTATAATTATCAAAATACATATAATTTATATATACAATATAAAATATAAATACATATAATTGAAATAGGAAGGCTTTTCGAAAACCTGTTATAAAAAACCCGATTATCGAAACGGTAAAAAACTGGTCATTCCCAAATGCTTAAAACAGTCAAAAAAAGGTTATAAAAAACCGACCAGGTTTGGATCCTAACCGGATAAAAAATAACCAGTTTCGTTTTTTCCCCCGATTTTTTGGTTATTCGGTTTTTTGTGGATCTCTAACCACCACCTATTTTAACCATCACCACCACCAACTACCACCTACCACCACCCATTTTAACCATCACAAACACCCATTTTACCCACCACCACCACCTATTTTACCCACCACGTCTTTTCCTAAATCTCAACCACCGCCTCCATGCCTCCCCCCTTTGCACCTCCTTCCTTCCGGCCCTCGTCGCGGTTCTCAAAAGGTTGGATCTCTTCTCAAGAGGTTGAAGTCGGTGGCTTTAACTCCAGATTGTACACATTGGAGTGGAGAAATTGTCTTACGGAGTGGCAAGGTCAATACATGCAAGGAGATCATCAGCATCCGACGATTATGCTAGAAGCGGTTGCATCATAAGACGCATGGTTTTGACATGCATTATTTGGACCACCCGGTTCCAACGACATAAATGTGGTAAATAAATCGCCTTTGTTCAATGACGTCTTAAATGGAGTTGCACCGAAGAGGTCGTTTGTTTGTAAACGATGTGCAATACAAGCATGGGTATTATCTTGCCGACAGGATATATCCGGAGTGGACTCCTTTTATGAAAGCCTTTCATTTCCAAGCGACCCGAAACGAATAAAGTTTAAGAAAGAACAAGAAGCGGCAAGGAAAGACGTGGAACGGGCTTTTGGAATCTTCAAAGACAAGTGAGCTATAGTAGCCACCCAACACGGGCATAACATCCACAAAAAGGTAGAATGTTCATGTACGCTTGTTGGGACACACTATATGTCCTTTTCCAAGAATCCGATCTGCCACCAAGTCAAGAAAACATTTCTCAAGAAGTATACCTAATTGCTCTACGAGAAATATGTAACCGGAAAACACACAACAACCTTAGATCGGATCTCATGGAACACATTTGGAATACCGATTTACCCAGCTTTGACGACTAATCATTTTTTAATTTTTAGTTTTCAAATTTTTAATTTTATGTAACATTGTTGTTTTTATTAATTAATGAATTAAAAATTTTAATTATATTGTTTTTAATAATTTTTTGAATTATATAATGAGAAAATAAAAAAATAAAGTTCGGGATGGGTAGAATGACGACCACTACCAGGGTTTCATAGGGATAGAATGGTGGAAGAAAGAAATGATAGATAAAGAGTAAAAAACTAGGTTATTTTTGAGTAAACATTAGGTGTGCAAGATCTAGCTTATTGGCAAGCTATTCAAGACTCATAAGCTAGCCTTGATGCCATAACACAATTCATTTAGAACATCCATTATGGTAGACCTTGAATCCAATCAATCTAATTGTTACATCAGTACTACATTAGCTTTTCACTACGTTACTCAAACCAACCCAAACCATAAAAGATAATTGAAATCCAATAATTTAGTTAACTCTAAGTCCATACATACAACCCAAACCATAAAACATAATTGAAATCTAAATAATTTAGTTAACTCTAAGTCCATACATAAAGGGGTTTCAAATGCAATTGCAAAGAAGATTCTATTAGATTTTTAGTTGCCACCTAAAAAAGCAATTGCAAAATATGCAATTACATTTAAAAGTCACGTAGTTGTCACCTCCTCTTCAATTTCCTTTTGTTTAGTTATTTAAATAATTTAATTGGACCACTAGGTATTGGCCTGGTTGCCACCATCCATCCGTAAAGCTCGGTTAACTTAATCAAGGAGGGCTTTGGAGATTTAAATAAATTAATTTTTATATTATACAATCAATTTCATA
>LUCG01061877.1:0-10154 GCA_001633085.1 Carthamus tinctorius | reverse complement strand
GTCTTTAACATATTCAATATTAAAGAAAATCAAAAAAATGAGAAAAAAGATAGAAGGGATTGCTAGCATTAGGAGGTGTCACCTCATTGTTGGTGGTTGTTACTTTTATATATATAAATGATGGGAATATGAAGAGGGTAAATTAATGTCTCCATTAAGTTAAATAAATTAGAAGGTAAAGCTACTTAAATTATAAGTCAAATTACTAAAGAAACCTTATTGTAATAATATTTAAAAGTTTTATTAGGGGTAGAATAGTCTTTTAACTTATTTAATAGATTAAAAAAATTCAAAATTATAAGAAAATTTCTAAAACCAAATTCTACTCTTAGAGAGTGCCACATCATATCTCCAACATCTTCCTTTTATATATATATATATAGATTGATATATTGATTATGGAGAAGCTATAGTTAAATTGGATATTATTACTAGTGATAAAAGCCAAAAAAAGGAGATTTAGAGCAATGGAATGTAAATGATATATGGTAAATTTAAAGGATTGTTTAAGTTATATAAATACTTATTTGTTGATGTGCTACAATTTTGTATAAGATTGTGATAAAGCAAAATTTATAAACCACAAAAACATTCCACACCATTTGTTGACATGCTTGCCTATACACTAGAGATAGCCAAACCATATTTTCCAACAATAAATAGTCAAGTCCCTATCTCGATCCCAACCAGCATAAATGAATACTTACCTGATGTTCACGATTAGGTCCCTAGAATTGGTCACAGGTTCAGTCCTGTGACCAATTCAATCTTAATTTTTATTTTCAAAAATAAACTTTTAACATGTAAAAAATCTTGTTCGATTTTTTTATTAAGCATATAAAAATGTTATTCAATCACACTTTAAAATCTTTAATTAAGTGATTCAAATATACCTAAATATACTTTTCCATTATAAGTTCAGTTATTATGTTTTAGCATTTTGTTTAAATTTTTAAATAACTATTATATGTATTTCGTAGTAATAAAAAATTAGTCTTCAACATCCACATCTTCAAACTTGTTTTCGTATTTTCATATCTTCAAACCTCCATCATTTGAACTTATCTTCATTCAATGTCACTAAGTACATCAAAGTCAACAAAATACCATCGTTTAATGTTGAGTAGGTGGTGTCGGTATCAGTAGTTGGCAGTGTTGCTAGACTTTATGTAACGACCCACATTTCAAATAAATCCTTCAATTCTTATAAAGGATAAATTTTGACCAAAACGGTCACCACAATATCAACGTGGGTAAATCCGATAAAATACGTAAAGTAAACATAAGGTTCGTCTAACAACTGAGAGTACCAAATGGTAAATAAATTAAACTAGCAACTCGGGTCTCTATCGTCTATTCCACTCGCAACTCATGCATTCTCTTTTCCTTTGGATGATCGGGCCCTAGTGACCCTTCCTGGAAATGGTTTTAAAAAAAACATTTGGAAGAAAACGAGGGTTAGACCGTAAGGTCTAGTGAATTCCCCGAAAAATGTTAGCATAAAAAAAACATTTATAAATGCAAACATATGGTAACCAACAAGTATGAGCTCATAACCTTCGTTTCCACATAATTAGAGTTTGTCATACATGATAGGCCAATCTATCGCATACCCTTCACGATGTAAAAATATCCCGCACCCATAAGGTACCCCCCAGACCACAAATTACATTCATGGCACAGGCATGTCCTTCCCACGAGGTCTAATAACCCCGAGGTACTCTACCATANCACAAAACGTTCACAATCCAATCAAATAGCATTTCGTAAACATTTAAGAGTGGAACAAGTTCTAAAACATTCAAACATCTTCATTTAGAAAGGATTTAAGGGTAGGAAACTCATCTCGTTAGGTTAAGTTAAACCTATTTTTCATCCAATTTGCGCAGTTTCCTTAGTACCTAGATAAATCATTCGTAACCACTCATTAATTAAAGAACTCTAAACAAAATATTTAAACAACCCTTTTACTTTTCCAGCCCACTAACAATCATCCTGAACGGATTTAAAACCAATTTTATACAAATTTTTGAAAACTTATTAATTAATCCCGTCATAAGTTGAGCTGTGCTACTAAACTCAATTTTTGACCTACTTACAGTCGGAATCAGCTTTTCCTCAAAACATACAGTTTGTAGAGGACATCGATACGGTTCCAGGGACATATTGCACGCCTCAAACCGAGATACGAGCGATTTATTAAGATTTTTACAAGATCTGGACAGCAACTAAAGGAAACCCAAAAATCCAAAATCATACCCTATAATTATGATTTCAAAACCCAATAAAACTTATAGATTAAACATCAATTCTACAATGCATTTTATCCAAAATCACCCATAATGGGGTTTTTCACCNATTCAACTAATTAATCAAGAATAAGATGGGTTAAACCCTTACCAATATCCAACAAAACCCAATCAACTAAAGAACCTAAATAGTCAAATCTCAATAAATAATTTGACGAAGTCCATTAATGAAGATTTACAACAAAAGGAATAGATTTTATACCTCCAATAGATGTTTTCCATAATCCAAGATGCCCAAATTGTAATCTTCTTTCTTCTTCAAATCTTCTTTTCTTCTTCAAATCTCCTTTTCTTCTTCAATTGATCCTTCCTCTCAAAGCCTCCCAAAACACACATTACACCTTTACACACTCCATAGAAATGGAGAAAATGAAAACCCTAATTCAAATTTATGTACACGGGCCTTAAAAGCCCAACTCCCATATTATAAGCCTTGAGATTAAAAGCCCAATTTTTTAATACCCATTACTTAAGTTTAACTACCGGTAAATCGGAAATTACGGTTGTTACACTTTAGAATATTTGATTTATTCCAAGTTTTCTTCCACGTCTTCAAGTTCCATCTCTAGTGATGTTGTGTTGAGTTCTTATCATGCTATCTAGGGGAACGTCATGATAGAAAATTAGAGGGAGCATCGAGTATAAATAATTAAAAAGCTCAAAAATAGATATTAACCTTTTAAAATAACAAACACAAAGAAATTATATTAGTAAACTACGGATTTGGTCCTTACAGTTTGGTGGATTTTACATATTTCATCCATATGCTTCACTAATTATGGATTTAGTCCTTGGGGTATGCATTTTCCTTTGGAATTGGTCCTTTGGCCTAACTGTCATTCAATAAATCTATGCATACAATAAGGACCAAATCCAACAGAAAATGCATACCATAGAAACCAAATACAACAAAAATCACATACCATTGGCACCAAATCCAACATAAACTACATACCACTAGGACCAAATCCGTAATTAATGAAGTCTAGGGAAGAAATTCATAAAAACCACCAAAGCATAAGGACCAAATCCGTAGTTTACGCAAATTATATTAATGAAATATTATGTTAGAAAAAACAATATGTACTACTCAAAATTTTACCAAATGACCAATGTAGGGGTATCAATTTTGGGGGAGAAGCAACGATGAGGAAGCGAAAACCCATGTAGGGGTATCAATATTGGGGGAGAAGCAACAATGAGGAACCAACATCGGAGAAGCAACGATGAGACAATGGAGAGAAAGGGTTGTTAACTTACAAGAGACGACTTGTATGCCGAGATCGACTTGGGTTTTCGAAGGTCAAAATCTCGAAAACCACAATGAAGATGAAGTTTGCAGATGGTGACGATGGAGATGAAGATTGAAATAGACTAGGGTAAGGATGAAGTTTGCAGATGGTGACGATAGAGATGAAGATCAAAATCGACTAGGATTTTTGCATGAGATGAATTTTGCAAATGGTGATGATGGAGAGTTTGAAGATGGAGATGATGGAGGTGTGTTTGTAACCTAGAAGTAAGCTTGTCTTTTACAATTAGGGGTAGGGATGTCATTTTTTTACTGAATGAGTATTTATGTGTGTAAATAAGTCAACTTATGTGCGAATAAGCTACAAGTAAACAACGTAATATAGTTGTGCAAATAATCCAATTACACCATTGAGCTTATTAAGTCTCCACTAACCATTACTATTTTTACTATAAACTTCAACAAAAGTATCTTTTTAAATAACCCTAAAAGCCTCCATCCTTGATTTTTCATTCTATTGCAAAACATATTATTCACAACACTTATAGCTGAAATATCCTCTCATCTATTGTAGTCACGACATGTCAAAATGTTATTTGAAAAGATTAAAAGGAGAAAACGAACAACTAAGAAGCCGTTTACCAACGCTTAATGGGTAAGGTAAGCGCTTACCGACAAGAATAACCACCCTCACTTACCCTTACCAGGTAACATTTTTGGTCATCAAAATTGATTTTTGGTAAGCGCCTATCACCCGGTAAGCACTTACCTGATAAGAGTCGTCAGTCTCACTTATCGAGTGAGACTCGATTCTAACCTTGCCTCTTATAGGATAAGATTTCTGTCTTTGCTATGCTGATGAATGACCCGATAAGCATTTTAACAACCTCTAAAGTTACTTTAACCTAATAATATGTTAGTAAAAAAGCAATTGCATTTTCAATTTTGAAATGTGCTTTTTAATTATGAACTTTAGATTTTAAAATTTCAAAAAAATAACAATTAGTAACTCATTGTATAAGTAGTGAACACACAAATGAGAACCCTTATTTCTACATTAAATACCCTCTTTCACTTCTATTCTATGTCAGAATTTTTAACAACCTTCATGAGGGCCATATGCACCCCCCCCCCTTGCCTATGTGGCTCCGCCATTGATGCTACCCGAATAATCAATCGATCATAGACAATACTTCACGGGTTTCGGGTTAAGTCTTATCCTTGGTATCGAAATGATATTACTATTAAGAAGATAGAAAAAATGGACTTCAAAGCTATGGTACTAGCTTGGATTGCTAGTAGATTATGAGCTATGGTGATCAAACCCGAAAATTTTGGTTGATCTATTTCCACCATTTAAATAAATCAACACTTCCAAAATTATGGACATTTGAACAAAATTACTACACATATACATATTTAGTTCGCCTAAGCCAGAATCAAATCTATATTTTTTACTCGTATGATTTTGAAACTCGTTAAATAAGTTGTTCATTGAATCTTGCCAATTTTAGCATCGAGAACTAGAAGTAGCTATCGAGTTACCCCAATTTGAATAGTCTTGTTGTTCACTTCAACCGCCTTAAAGAAGTAGTAACACAAAAGCGAGAGAAGGAGAACCAATTAGGAGAATAAGACAACTGAAAGCAAACACAACATCAAATCATAAATTATAGCTAAAATTATGAGTGTTTTTTTGTGTTTGTGAGTTTGGTATTTTCCCGCATACACCATATGCAACCCATTTCTAACGTGAAACCGATGCAACTCCATAAAATCCTATAAAATTTTATGAAATGTTTTCATATTTAATATGAAATGTTTGGAAAGTTGATAATTATAAAAATATGAAATATATGGAAAGTCAATAACTATAAAATTCAAATTTCCGGGCCTTGCCCTATAAGAATGAAGGTTTGAAAGTTTTTAGAGAACTCATGTTATCTTTTTTCTTTTTTGTGAAAGGATCAAACCTTCAAGACTCAAAATTATCTTAAATATAAAAATTATTTAGCAAAAGATATTATACACAAGACTCAAAATAAAAAGACAAAAGTGCCTTTAAGTTCAAGTGAACTTTCTTATTGTAATTAAAAAAATACTAAAAACATGAAAACACTCCTTGAGTTATGTAATTTGATAGTGAATAAAAACCACAAATACCAAAAATGTAATTTACTCTTTATTTTATGTTTGAAAGAAAATTATGTAATTCAGAAGTCTAAGGTTTTTTTTTTTCCAAACCGCAAGCTAACACACACGCTGCTCCAGTGGTCTCAGGCCTCCAATTGGGCAATCCCACTAATCCGTTGCGATCCAGCCCAACCTATGGCTGAACCTGACCACCAGAGAAGTGGATCCCATAGACTGGATCCTCACATACCGGCCCTAAACCCGGCCCCGAAGGACCAAATCCAAAGTCTGGATAATTGCTTTCACCCCACACCCCCCGGGATGTTACACATCCAACTGAGCTAACACCCTTTGATATAAAATGTCACTCGAGATTTTATATAAAATTTCTTTTCAAATTCTTAAAGAAAAGAGGCCCAACCCGTATCTATGACGGGTAAGGACAAGTTCTTAAGCCCGCAAAAAACGAGCTTTCGGAGAAGAAAATTATGCCATGCCCACAAACAATCACCTCAATTAGCTTCACACAACAGCAATCTAATTGAAATCACAAATCTCTGTCTTTTAAGATCGAACAACTATATTACAATAAATCATCTTGAAAACATATTAACATCATAATATATAGTTTGATAGAAGCAGTTGTTTTTCATTTGCAAACAACATGCCTTTCTTCCAAGGCTACTCTCCCATGGCAGTTGCAACAGGAGCTTGAGCCACCTTTGGCTCCTCAACCGAGTCTTGAGCCACCTTTGGCTCCTCAACCGAGGCTTGAGCCAACTTTGGCTCCTCAACCAAGGGCTGAGCCACCTCCAGCTGCTCGACCGGAACTTGGGTCTCTTTCGGAATCAAAGCTTCGGGATTCTTCACACAAGCGTTGGATGCCATGGCTCGTTCGATAAAAGCTAGGGGTTCAGCTAAGCGTGCGCTACCAACAAGCTCCTCGACCGAGATTTTCATGACATCACGTCGCATCCCGATATCGGCGACGTACCTGCTTATACAATATATTCCACACCCCACAACTGCCAAACCCGGAAAACTGGAGGTCATGTAACGAAGTGGAGAAGAGAAAACGGCACTAGTAAATGCTAAAAAGGATGCCGCCTGCCCACTTCGGCCGACACTGATGGTTGTGAACACCAGTATGCCGGTCTTGCAGTAGATTGCGAAATCCTCGCAGTTATTCTTGAAAATATTGTAGCCTCCAAAGCCATTCTCAAGGAGGAACCGAGCACGGTGAACGACATCCTCGGGAGGATCAGGATTGGCAAGAGTGCATGTTCCACCACGGACTTTGGCCAGAAAAATGGCTGGAGACGCTGAATATCTGAACAGATAAAGGTCACCGCCGGAAAGAAAGCAGTCCAAACATGAGGCGATGACACCATCCGCGTTTGACTGATCACCGCACTTCAGGCAAGGGTCGCCAGAATTAGATGGGGATGAACTTAAAAGAATACGATCCAACACTGTTCCAGTGCCAATCTCTTGACCCCCACCCCGAGTAAAATGGATCACCTTATCATCACCAACATATATCCCTGCAGCAAATGGAAGAGCGTATATGTATAGGTAAGTTACGGTGATGCATTTAAGAACAGAAATCATAGACTTTCGACAAAATGGGATAAGATTCAAGGGACATTAAATACTTTAATTGAAATCGAATCTGTTTATCAAAGAGCTTTTTCCAACAGGGAAATTGCAGTTTCCAATGGGGTTTTGGGTCATGAAATAATTAAAAATAAATAAGGGGATATGGCAGAGTGGATCAGTGAAAGAGCTGTAACCAGGGGAGAATATAATCATGGTAACCAAGGGAATGTTTGTTTTGCAGCAAAGTTCACAGTGGTACTGAAGGGCCATTGGCCCAGCAGTACCCGGGTAATCGACGAATATAATCATGGCATGTGTAACCAGGGAAGAATATAATCATGGCATGTATTCTGTTATTTGCCTTTGTTATGGCATACGTTTCAGTGCCAAATCTCACCCCAAAATGTGTGTGGATGTGTAGGGAAGGGGAGAAGGAGAACCACAGAAAATTACCAATAAGTATGTAACTAAAAGCAAAATACTGACAAGGGACTGGTATGAAGGTAACCAATTAAACAAACGGACCCAAAACAAGAAACAAAAGGTGCATATTCCTATATCAATGTAGAGAATTGCAGTTAGTTCCCTTTGACTTTTCTTATGTAAATTGCAATAATTTTCTACCATTCACTAGGGTCTATACTGCCTTTTTGGAATTCTTTTTGTTTGTAACTGCAGCTGAAGCAAAATTATATCGAAACTACAGAAAACCTTCTGTTTCAATGTAACCTTGAAAAACAAATCTACAACTATTTTGTAAAGCATCATTGCACATCAATGGAATGTCACTTGCAACAACGATAACAAAAGAGCCAAAAGAAGTAAATGCTTCGGAAATTATCATTATTCATTAGGTTCAAGAACCCAGACAAACCCATACTAAGGAAAAGCTCTATAAGCTACATCTTCTAATCCATATACATGATATTTCACTAATCTTTATCTTCATCTGCAAGAGTCCAAGTACAGACCTATGGTGCCTAGGAGAATATTCCTCATCTAAAAATCAAAATAATAGATATGAGTTACAAAACATAATCCTATGGGACCCTATAGATGTCACAGTTTGCTAAAACCTTAGGGATGAAACATATGCTTTAATCAACAAAATTCCTTTGACAAAAAAGAAGGGAGAAGAAAACAATGTAGAAGAGCCCCCACGACCAAACAGCCCTATGACAAACTCCAACAATGCTGGCATAAGAAAATGGACGGAATCAAAGCCAACGAAGCAAAAGAAACTGAATGGTGGAGAATCGATTCAAGCCTGTCATGGAACTCAACGACTAAGCTCTCTAGTTTCATAACTTGATTTTAGGAGCCACAGCATACCTTTAACATTCCCCCTTTGAAGATCAATCAACGAGAAACTAACCATCCCTTGTTGCAACTAAATCAACATCACAACCGTCACCCCTAGAATCTTTGCACTATCTTCAGCTTCAAGAGCAGCATTAAGTATTCATCTACCCCGGCCGGCATATGATCAAGTTACACCTTTCCTCTTGGAATAATTTAAAAAAAAAGAATCCTATTATGGCTTCATTGCTTTATATATTTGTTATATTTGTAGTGATTTGTCTGCAGTTCTTTCTCTTCTCAAAGAAATCAAGAACACAGATTTTGTTGGTTCTCTAATGACTAATTGTCTTCTCAATTTCTCACCCAAAAAAAAACTTGAGAACAGAGTTAGGTTACAAATGTTCTGGAGTTTCTCAATGGCAATTACACAAAACGCTCATCTTTGCAATTTTAGGGCAATGACCTAGAATTAGGAATGGAAGGTACGATGCACACTACACCAATTTTTTTCCAAAGGGGAATACGGTTTGAAAACCCTAACCTCGAATCATCAGGAATAAACAAATTCAGCCTTAAGCTTTGTTGCAACACATTTGTTCAAGCTAGACACTTTAAATGATTTCCGGTAGAAAAAAGAAATAAAATCATCAAACCCTAGACGAAAACCTTCATATTCCAATCGCAAACTTGAAACACATTGATCGATAAAGTTGTCTCCTTTACGAGAACCTAAACCTATCAACCAATTCCAATTGCCGGTGAACCTATGGTTAAACAACTATCAAACATATATGCATAAAGTAAACAGATCTGTGGATAAAAGCATAACGTAAGTTGAGATGAAAGAATGAACAAAATTAGGAGAAGAATGAGGGACCGTGATGAGCGTAGAGCCAAGCTGTACGCCATGAATAGATGTGATCGCCTGGTTTGATTTGTGATCTGTGGACCTTGAATGAGAGTATCTGCTTGATTTCGTCCATGGCTGCTTCCATGGTGGCCTGGCCGATGATGGATTTTGGTTGTTTCGTGTAGGGAGGAGGAGGGCTCGAGTATGGTAAAGAAAGATGGATGGGGACCACCACAGAGGAATAGAATATGCCGTTTTATCCAACACTTCGCAGCCTTCCTAAGTTAGCGTGTGGAGTCAACATCCCTCCCTCCCATTAATCAAAACTACTTTCGCCTTTTACGCGGCTTCATAATCTAATTGTATCTGATACTAACTTTTTTGGTTAGAGATATCTTGGTATTTGTTTTGTATTCAATTAAGTTAAATATTTAAAAACTTAGACATTTTATTTGATAAAGGTTTTTAATTGCAATAAATACAACTTGTAAATATGTAAATGTTTAACAAAATACTTGAAGTTAAATGTTTACCATATTTAAGAAGAAGGTTCAAATGTGAACCATTTTTTGGTTGTGAACGGGAGGACAGCCGAGAGCCCGACACGTGGCGGTTTTGAGTGTGGTTCCCTCCTTTAATTCAATGTCCACCCATGAATCGCGTCTAGTCATCCGTCGTGGACCTGACGTGGTGCCTAGTCATCCGCCAC
>LUCG01061862.1:4767-17460 GCA_001633085.1 Carthamus tinctorius | reverse complement strand
CCGTTTGTAAATCATTTCACGCAGCTTTGCAGTGTTCTTGGCAGCTTCATTCGGGACCTTGAGCGAAAGACAAGAGCAAATAGCAAGCAACAAATCGTTCTTCTGATATGTCTGAGACACTGTAACCCACACACGATCGTAGAAGTGGTATACTACATAAGGATCATAATAAGCTCTCTTGGCCAGAGTAGTCTTCCCAAGGCCTCCCATCCCAACAATGGAGATAATGTCTAATTGCTTTTGGTCTCCAACAAGTTTATCCAATATCTCTCTTGCCTCTACATCAAGTCCAATAATCTTATCTTCTTTAGGTACTGTCCTATTCACCCTTGATGAACTTCCTTTATGTACCACATCCTGAATCTTATGATTGTCGAATCCTAATACATCTCTTTTGATGTCCCGGATCCGTCGCATGACATTTCCAAGCCCTAAAAAGCAATCGTTGTCGAAACTAGCAATAAACGAATCAACCATATCTTCTACCTCAATTGCTACATCTATGATCCTTACCACCAAAGCTTTGATTTTCTCAACAGTATATCGAGTCTCCTCTGAACGAGTGAGGAAGGCTCTTAACGAGGTTAGGTCATCGTATAGCAACTGAAGTTGATGTATCCATGGGGTTTGGCAAATTTGTGATGGATGATTGAAGTCAATGAGGTGCTTCAAGGACTCTATTAGACAATCGACATCAGTATCAATCATGTTTAGGCTATGTTTGGCAAACTAACTCATAAGGTAGCCGATAACTGATAAGGTAGTTGATGACCGATAAGGTAGACGTAGCTGATGAATAAGATGCGTTTGGCAAAAACTAGCTGATAAGGTAGCCTATGACTGTAAAATGACAAAAAATGACATGTTAAAAAATTGGTAGCATAAGAAGTAGCAAGGGTATATTCGGAATAAAAAAAAATCTCATCATAAGTCACTAGATGTTGCTCTTCTTAGCTTTTCAAAAAGCTAGCTTATGGTCCATCCAAATAACTAGCTTATTATTATCAAACAATGCCTTAATGTATGTAATTGAGATCTACTGATAGTGTATATAATGAAGGTAGATAGATATAGCAGAAATCAAAAGCAAAGAGATCCATAGAAGATGATAACAAGCTGGTTTTAGGTCTAGATAGTCTAGGTAGATACAACAAGTTATTGAACAAAAAAGGTGTTGAGATAATTGATTCTGATGAGTTAATTTTGAAGTAACATTACCATGATCAGCAAGAAAACCAGTTGAAGGATAGATCCTGGTGGCAATACAACTCTTGTAGATGATGATGATGATTTGATTGAAGATTAAAGTGCAGAAAGTAGAGTATGAAATGGAAACCCTAAATTCATTATACCTATGGGGGATGCAAGAAGGTAAAGCGAGGGAAAAGGGGGAAACAAATTCAACGTCAACGGATCGTCAACCGCTTTCATAATCTGCTTCAATCCTAACCGTTGAGATTTTTTTGCTTCTATTAAAAAAAAAAACAAAAACTTTTTCGAAATGTAGAAATAGTATTATTTTTCTTTGTTCATTCAAGATCGTGTAAAAACCACTTTATACATGTATTTAAATTCATTGTGTTTGATATCGGGACAGAACACGACAGGACGGACAGACAAGATAGGACAGAACAGAACAGGACAAAACAACTGTTAATTGTTTGGTAAGATATAACCAAACAGAACATAATACTAATGTGGAAGTTTTAAAACTATAAATTACAATAAATAAAATTTAAAAAAATGAATAAAACGTAAGTAGGAAGGCATATTTGATGTTTTAAAAGAGAATTATATTTTAGTTTGAGGTTATATTGGTAAAACGTGAGTTTGTTCAACCTTGTTCCAGCTTGTTGTTCCATGGGTAGAGATGGAACAAGTCTGTTCCACTCTGTTCCACATAGAAGTCCTGCCAAAGATGGAACAATGTTCCCTGTTCTTGTCTGTTCTGTCATGTTCAGTGTACCAAACGCACCTATACATAAGGTCGAGTTTAAAGGAAAACATCAATCAAATAAAAGAATCTAAATGTTTAAATCACCTATGATTTTATACTAAAATCACGTGTAAAATCATATTTGGATCATGCAATTTTAGTAGCCACTTGAGATGGTTGGTCAGGTCATTCGCACAACTGTGTTGATGCAAGTACGGCTGACGAAACGAAAACAGAAGAACGTAGCCTACGCCACGAGTTTGTCGATCGTCCTTATCATTCAGTTTCCTTATTGTTTAGATACCTTATTCCTATTAGTTTCCTAGTTTATTTCAATATTATATTTAAAGGACTTCCTAGTTTAAAATTTTCATTGAAGAATTAATTAAGAGACCAGCGTTGGTGTAATTTTGTTTTTTGTCTTGTTGTTTGTACTTCGTCATTCAATCCGGTCATCTGGGCATCACGTCACGTGTGTTGACTATTATAAGATTAATATGATTTTGCATATGATTATGTTCTTTAGGGCATTGATAATGTATTGAAATGTTTGTTATTTTCACATTAACATGTCTAATTATCGTGCTCAAAGAATACGACAAAGAAAACAATTGTAATCAGGCCTTGAGAAATCATATTTGACAATATAATGAAGGGTTTACTTCACGAAAGTATATCCAACTTGTCACGAAAAATTATTGTATGTACTGTACTTCCATTTATTTCATTTAGTGTATCAAAACTATCAAAACCTAACATTTAATGTATTTCATGACAAGTTAGACACATTATAATGATAGGTTTTGATCAAGTTGGATACATCCAATGACCATTTCTTCAACTCTGATACACTAAATGGAACAAATGGAAGTACAGTATATACAATAACTTTTCGTGACAAGTTGGATACACTTTCATGAAGTAAACCCCATAATGAATCAATTTTTAGTTATAGGATTCAGCACTAGCTAATAAAAATGAAAACATTTGGTTTCATATATTATAGTTGATCCATTCCCCAAATGGAAATTCCTCCTCACTTCCATTTTTTGCTATTGTCTTCTTATTTTCATTTTCATTCCCCAATCTAAACCAAATGAAACAACACACATTTGCCAATACAGATTCAACAAACAAATGCCAATGCTTTTTCTCAACTAAGATTTGCAAATTTTACAAGAGAAATGAGTATTTCAATTTATACAATGAACTACCACTTCTCTTACTAAATGATTTTGATATCCACTTCACACATCTGTTGAAACTACAAACTCTACCATATCATACACACTGCCCTGCATAACAAATAAACACACTTATTTCACACTAAAAATGCATACACATCAAACTACCTATAAACCATATCCATACAAATAGCATACCATCATGTTCCCAGCCTCTTCACACCACATTCCGAACAGAACTTGGAAGTCTCTCGCAGATACTGCGCACCACATTCATCACAGAACTTTGCAGGGCTCGTTGGCTGTTACGATACAACCAACTAAAAATCAGTCAACGGAAAAAGTTATCAGAACCAAACGAGGAAGCACATCGAAGCGTTACCAGTACATGCAAGCGCCCTGCAAGGTGACTCAAACAAGCCATCTGTTGAGACATGGTAGACGGCTGCTGCGTGTGCCCGATTTCGCATTGATGACTGTGTTGAGAATATTGACTACTCATCGACTCATGATTCTGGTTCAAGATATGGAATTCACCCTGCTGTGGAAGACTTTGCATGTGCTGTTTCGATGCTGTTTGCTGCTCATTTTGCGACTAAGTAATCATATCATGTGCAGGTTAGACAACCATACTAACTACTTTTTAGATATATGATTAACGGAAAAAAGGATCTTACTTCTGTAAGAGATCGATAGCCTTGAGCAACAGACATCGGAGAAGAACTATCAGCACCAGGAAAAGTCTAAACCAACGCAAAAAAAATCAAGATTAACTTCCGTAAAATGGCTAAACGCGAAGCAAATTTTCAAACTTACGGGAAAACCCGGAATGCCCGAAACGGAGTTTGATGCGGAACGTCTATACTTATGCCTTGGAGCGTAAAACTTATAGTCAGGAGCAGAGACGGCTACGTCGTTTCGACCAGTCAACCTCTTGAACCTACATTAAGCCAAACTTAATTTAATCAGCTATGACTTGCCTACAATCTTATAAAGTTTGATTCTTACTTGAACTTAGTCAACTTACCATTCTGCATCGTCTATATGTGTAACGGTTGGCTTCTCCATAATATCCAAACCATTGACCACAACAAAACGAACCCGCTTCTCTTCTTGTATTACTAATTCAGGAAATCTTGATCGTGTCTCGAAAGATGTTGCTAGTTCCCGTCTTTTGAACATGCAAGCTCCTGCTAAATTGGTGGCTTGATTACGTACAAGAAGTATTATCGGTTAACTATATAAATTTTGGCTGTGTTGGATGATACCTTTTCTAGGGAATTTCTTTGCAAGTTTTCTATACAAACCACCGGCAGCTTCGAGTGCAACTCCTATGGTCTTTTCGCGCATGCCATCCAACGAAGAAAGTCTCATGTTTACTTCATTAACCAAGGTTTCGTACATATTTGCCACGTACATTAACGGCAATTCAAAGCGTGGATCACCTTCATATTGGACGTCTCTTGCTTTTCTCTTGCTAAGCTTTTCTTCCACAGATTGAGATATAGTGTCGGTCTCGGAATCTGTTACTTCAACTACATGTGAGATGATGAAATTATCCACGATGAAATCCAGGAATCGGGCTCTTGCTGTTTCTATGGGTGAAACATCTGTAAATGAATGCAGTCAAATTTAGTTCAGTATAATAAGACCGGTGAAGTCATCTCTTAGCGTCATTTTTTTTAATAATTAATAAGGCAAACAAATGATGTGAAATTTAAGATTACCATCGGCTGATAAAACGTTATACGCATCCCTTGAAGATCCATTCGTATCGAGGCTTGAATGACCTCCCTCCACTCCTACACCATGAAGTGGTAAAGTATTTTGGTAGCTTTCATGCATGCATTCCTGCATTATGTACAAATATCATTTTATACTACACGTGAAGTCCCAACGGCCCACGTTCAAAGTTTATCACACCCCAAAATGAGTCCATATTAAGTTATTAACCCTATATCCGAGATTGAGTTTCAAACACGAAATCTAGAAAGAAAAAAAAGGATTCAACCAAGTCCTAAACATCATCTTTTTAGAACATCATCGCATATTCGCTAGCTTACCAGTAAGTAGTACCTTATATGATATTTCAGAACAAGTAACAATAGCTTAAATAGTTACACATTAGCGCAAACTTTAAACCTAAACGTTCAACTAAAGAATCATAACACAGTACTAATATTAGGTGGTGCCCATGAATGCAGCATCGTAAAGTAGTCGATTTAGGTTAATAGTAAATACAAATGCTTTGTCACATTACTGATCACAATGTGGCAACAATTACCACCAAATCTCCTCCAAAAACTTATCAATTTCCTCCTATTTCTCTTCCTTTTTGTGCATTTCCACCTATTGTTGTTCCTTTTCTGTTTTCAGATAAAACCCCAAATACATAAAGTAACAGATAAGCAAGATCATGATAACAAAGCCAATAAAACCAAGTAAACAACAATAAAAGAGCAATCGAAACTCACAACAGCACCGGAGTCGTCTTCGTTGTCCAAGCTCTCATCCGTAACAGCATCGCGATCAACCATGGGTTCGATAATCTCCCCACCACGTCCATCCACAGTATTATTCAGATCATGCAAACAAGTCCCATCTATGTATGGATCAGCTGACCTCAGATTGTACTGTTGAACAGGAACCCTAGCTCCCATCTCCCTATTCATCTACAATTTTCACTTACTAACAAAAAACCCCCAAATTTCAAAAACCCCACAAAACAAAACCCTAGACCCCACACACATCTCAATTCTTTCCCATCTTCTGTTTTCTGATCTCAATTCTCAAATTGTAACCCCAGTCCCCATCTATCTATTCAATGTTCAATTACACTAACAGAAACCCTAAATTTTAAAATCCCACAAAATCGAAGTCCTCTAATTCTTCCCGGTCTTCTGTTTTGCGTCCAGATCAAACAGTGGACTGAAATGGTGGGAAGATAGGTATGAGAAGGCATTGAAGAATTGTGTTAATCAGTGAAAGAGAAGATGGAAATTTTTGAGAAATTTGAGTTGGGAAGATAAAAGAATCCAACGGCTATATAGAATTCAGGGGCTGTTTATTTTGGCTTAATGAGCTTAATGATTCAGAAAGAAGAAAGTCCAAACCTGAGGTTGAGGGTGAGCTTCCGGCAAGTATAAACCAGTTCCCGAGCCTGTGACTGATGTCCGTACCACCTTCCAAACCAGCAACCTCCGATGTGTTCTTAAGTAGTATGTATTACTACAAGTTGAATTTACGTGTTTGCCCCTTGTAGAATATGTTGGATCGTAAACATATCCATCAACTTCGGTTCGTATGCGACTTTCTACCCGACACTTCTACGAGCATCTTCTTGTACGGGAGGAAATTTGAGTTAACGGTAAATTAACAGTAATGATGTTTTGTTCCTTGGAGAAACGGGGAGACGGGTTAATTTGCAAGAAGCTTTTAAGATCATGTTTGATGACATACGATGTAAAAAGCATAGTTACATGTGATACAGACATGTTGTATTGACTGGGCCATACAGTGGACGACCTTTGCTGTAAACTTGGTTGCAATAACCAAATCACACGCATTCTTTTGGACATGTTGTATCACATATGAACTTGAAGCTTTTTGGCAAACTGAAACTTCGTTTCCTTTTACAAATGTCGGTTGTTTTATATTATAGACTCATCGACCATTATCGGTCATTAGGTATGAAGTAATAGAACCATTTATTTCCTTCGTTTTGCCTTCATACCTCCCTAGCCTATTGATCATCATCATCCATGAACCGGTGTCATGAATCCTAGCCGAAACTTTAATAAAGCCATTACGAAGCTATTGTTACCGCATAAAAATTTTGGACCTTTTATCGAGTTTAGAATTTTCCCACCATTCATATAACATTCAAGCATTAGCAATGCAATACACTTGATATTTTTCAGTGTTATCAATTTCATTCCTTAAACTGAACCAAACACCTCTTCTATTTGTGGTTAATGGTTTTAAGTAAAGATTGAACATAGATATAAGCTTAATCATATGCATAGATAAAATTACTTCTATACCCCAAAAAAATGAGAAAATGAAACGATCGTCTTAATACCAATTGAATGATTTCATCCATAACTTAGGATGACTGGAAAGGTTCCATCTAAAAAAACAATCAAAACACATTTCCATGGTTAGTTTGTTAGTTGAATGACGCTTAGCCCCTGTCTAATTAACTGAAGCTCGGGAACGATGGCCATGAAGATTTTTCAACAACCTTACGAGACAACCACGAACTTTTCCCTGATGCCTTCCCTCATTCAATTTCAGACTTTCCCTCCACCAAGGCCTCAAAAATTATCCAACGAACCCAAGAACCATAAATCCAACATGTAGGAAAGGTTGCCGATATGATCTGATAACCTGTTCGTTATGCTGCAAAAAAAGAAAAGGATCAGGTAACTAAAACATAGGGCTGATGAGTAATTTTGATTAGAATCAGTTCCAAGTTCCAACCACCCAACGACATCAGTGAGACATTATTTTCATATATCTAAAATACCCTTCAATAAATAAACGTTATGCACCAGATCACTACAATTTGCAATAGGTCATTCTTGTTTGTTGAAATTTTACAAGAAATTTCAAATTAATACGTTGTTACTAGCAACAAACAAAAATACATACCAGATAAGAGACTGCTGGTTTGCTCTTTGAGGGTAGAGGCCACGTATGCATACCTCTCACATCCCTCCCAACCCACCCTTCGGGTTGGATAAACTGGGGTCGTTTGATTTGGATCATGATAGCTGGGCTATGCTGAAAGATAATAAGATCCTGATTAAGTGGGTACAGAGGCTTTTGCTTTTTACACTGCATACAAAAGAAAGAACCTTAATTAAGAGGAGACAAAACATTCAATTATCAGGTCAATGTATTCCCAAAAGCTGCAACAACTTTCATTAGTCATTACTAAGAAAAATTCAATGCCCATTCAACGAGCATGATTAGTTGCACCGCGGAGCATCTAAAAGGAAGATGACAATACAATTAAACCGCCATTAGGAATAAGAGTGAGGTGGGTGAGCACGAATAAATGCAGCTCCAAATAATTGGACAACACGGGACAATGATAAAAACAAATAGGAAGAGCCACGGCTACATTATTTAACTTCGGGGCCGTTTGTTTTTTACAAGTTACCTCTTAAAACCTCTTAAGTCTGAAAATTAACAGGTTTGCAGACTTAAGACCGTTTGTTTTATTTTTAAGAAAATACCTAAAAACCTCCTACCGTCCTCTGAAATTTTAAGAGGTGCACCACCCACCTCTTATTTTTTAGACATGAATTTAGACTTCAGAGTTCAGACTTCAGACCTCTTAAAAAACAAACAACACCTTCATATGTTTTGACCATACTAAAAAGAAATGTTTTCTTTGTCTCTCAATTATCATGCCATTGTTCAGTTTTGTTCTATCAGAACAGACAGAAGAGTGTTCTTTAAGGATTATATTACAGTATATACTTATATTGAACTCTTTGATTCTTCTACATTGACAGCTAGACTGAAAGTTATTATAATGGTTACCGCACAAAGTAAAAACAAAAAAGATGGCCATTTCAGTTGCAAACATTACGTTTTCCATCAGTAGTAAACACAACCACACACTTCTACCAGGGTCATTTTCATTTCCGTTTCCTCATATCCTCATCAACCCCAAACCCCTACCACACCCTCTGACCTTGTTCACCCCACCCACCCGATTCACTCAAAAAACACACATGTTTGACAAATAGACATCGATTCTACTGAATCCGTATATTGACTAATGACATAGCAATTATTACAACTCTACACCTCCATTTCATTGACAAAAAACATGTCTATCCAGTTTTCCAGAAAAATCAACAAAGTAGACAAATGCATTCATAAGTTTACATCAAACTTACTTAAATGATCAATGAGCTTCAAAGCGCCTCTTTCAGTATAAACATAGGCCATGATCAGATAGATAAATCCCATAGCTGTAAGATGAAGAGAGATATATACAACTCTTATCAGCAAGTATTAACCTAAAAAAACTGCAAATCCGCAAAGCCTCCTAAAATTAAGCAAAATCCAAAAACCTATCACTTCTAATTCCTTTCATGTAAAGATAAAGATGATGAGAAGTATACCTTACCTTACCTCACTTGAGGAACAGAGAAGGCTTGATCCAAATTTATGTTATAAACTTATAATCAATAAGTTTGGGCTATTAGCAAAGTCAATAGCAGGTTCCCAGAGGCACGCAATTAGTTCGGATCCAAAAATCACAATATCCACGTGCACCAAGCTGCAAGCAAATAAAGAATTTCTCGCTTTTTTGCATCAAATCCATGATCACAGATCTTTGCAACAATTCGATGAAGACAGCTTCTAAATCATCTTAATCACTAACACCATTCATAAGTTGTCTTCCAACCATCTCATTTTGCAATTCCTCCGCTTCCCTTGTATTACCAAGCTCATAATACTTCTTCAAAAGACAACCATAAACAACATCATCTGGATGAACACCATTCGTGATCATCTCGTCAAAGAAAATTCTCGCTTCTAGTATTCGACCACATCTACAGAGCCCACAAATCAGAGAAGTATACGCACGAGCATCAGGCTTTATTCCAGTTTTTACCATTCTGTTCCATAAATCCAGAGCTTCGTCAGCATTCCCATTTTTTAAGTTACCATCAACCAAACACGTGTAAGCAGTAACATCCGGAATGACACCCTTCTCCAACATTTCATGAAAAAGTTTCAAACCCAATTCTAAGCAATCATTTTTACAAAGCCCGTCAATAAGGGCTGTATAAACAACGACATTCGGTTCGAATCCAACACTTGGCATCTTACGAAAATGGTCCAATGCCTCTTGGACATATCCAAGTTTGGACAAACCATCTATTAACACACTGTACGTCACAACCGACAGACTCATACCTACGTCATTCATCTCTTGTAGCAAATTAAGAGCTTCTGTTGGTTGTCCACATTTAAAATACGCGTCCATAATCGTTGTGTAAATCACAAAATTTGCATCCGTACCACTTCTCTTCATCTCCTCAAAGACAACCTTAGCATCTTCAAGCTTTTTGTCGTTGCAGAGTCTTAGGATGAGCGTAGCGTATAGCAACAAGTCGGGTTTATAGTTTTTCGCTTCCATTTGTTCCCAAACATCCATGGCCTTGGTTACACTTTTGGATTTTATATATCCATGAAGAAGTGTCGTATAGCTTTTCACATTAGGTGATATGCCCATTTTAAGCATTTCTCCAAGAAACTCCTCCGCTTCCTTCATTTTACCTTCTTTGCTAAGGCCGTCAAGTAATGCCGTACACGTAACGGTATTCACCACAATACCCGCCTCAGACATCTCCTTGATCAGCTTCACAGCCTCCCCAATTCTACCCACTTTACAATTTGCATCGACTAAAGAAGTATACGTGAACTCGTTGGGGAAAAGACCAACTCGCCTCATATCCATAAAAAACTTGATCGCCTCTTGCATCATACCTTCCTTACAAAAAGCGTCGATAAACGTGCTGTAAGTTACAACATTGGGTTTCAACCCGCTTTTCTTCATGTAATGAAGAAACTCAAATGCCTGCGGCATTTTCCCAAACTTACAAAAACAGTTTATCAACGCATTGTATGTAATCACGTCAGGATTGCAGCCAACGTTCTTCATATCATCATATATACAAATTGATTCGGCTAACTGCCCAAGCTTACCATGCCCATCAATAAGCGAATTGTACGTAACAATATCCGGTGTAATGCCTAATACTTTCATCTCGGCAAATAGGGTTCGTGCACCTTTGACATCTCCTTCTTTAGACAAGTAATCAATCATAATATTATACGTAAATACAGATGGCTTAATACCAGCCGTAACCATTTCTTGGAAAAACTTCTTTGAGAACTCCCCTTTACCCAACTTAGTCGATCTAGACAAAAGTGAATTACAAGATCGCGCTTTTGGGAGAACTCTACACGTTTTCATCTTTAAAAAGCAATCGTTCGCTTCCTCAAATCTCTCTAACTCAACCAACACATTGAACAATGTGTCAAACACTCCCCACCCAAAACGACAAACGTTCCTCGTTGCCCACATTATATCAAACACATCAAAACCTGGCGAAACAAGGCTAGAACTAAGCAAATCTTTCAATATACCATGGGCATCATTATAAAGCCTGTGAAAAAACAAAATGTGAGCAAGAATGCAATAGCTCTCACTAGTGTGACAAAACTTGGGTCTAGTTTCAGCCCATTTGAAGAGCTTCAAAGCCAACAGAGGTTCCTCCTTCAACTGTAACAATATGGTGGAAACCCAAATTGGAGCTAAATCCGAACCAATTAATTTCCTGATCCTATAATCATCCCAACGCTCATTCTTAACAATTTCATAAACGGTTTCCCTATCAATCTCATCGCAATTAGCCCTACTTGAAAACGGATACCGCAAAAAGCAGAAAAATCCGGTGACACAGAATAAGAACGTGAATGATGATGATGGTGATGCTGATGAACAGTTGTAGAGAAATATATTATTAGGATTCATCGGAGACCTAATTGATGATGATGATAGTAGAAGGCTTACACGATGATTGTTAGGGTATCTCGTTTTTCTTCCCATGATAACAAGGCTGCGAAGAAAGATGAACATCGTCCGAGGAAGCTAGGAGAGAGAGGTTCCATTCATTGCTACAATGGCGGATTATTGGATTGATTTAGGGTTTCAGTTGAGGTGTGATGGTGGTGAAGATGGTTAGGGTTTAGGCACAGGGAGGGGTTCAAGAAGACAAGCGGCAAAAGGTTTTTTCCCCAACTGTGTAAATACGGTTCGGAGTTCGGACGAGACCCGTTTTTAATAAGAGGGTTTTTGGCCCAATAGTTTTTATTGGCAGCCCAAAAAGAGTTTTATGAATTGTCCAAAATACCCTAGTTTGTAATTTATTACTTTTCTCTTTTTTTCATATTTTCTTTTCCCTCTTGCCTCCTTTTATCATATTATAAGGGTATCAGTAGCGTAGCCCACTGAACCCACAAGCCACTCTACCATATCAGCATCACACCAGCTTTACCATAAACCCTCTATAAGGTCCCACAAGCCCACTCTATCAAGCACCACAACCCACTAAACCAAATACTCAATACATTATATTTTAAATAAAAAGTAAGAGAGAAAGGAGCAAGAGAGAGAGAGAGAGGGCAGTTCAATTGGTTTTCTCAAATGGATCCCAAAGCCTGCTGCGAGCCCGTCGAGGGCGTATCGCAGCCCGCTGCAAGATCGCCGAGCCTGCCGAGCCCCATTCTGGCGCTACGCATAGCCTAATTGGTTTTATAGGTGCAACTACATACGATATTCAAATCAAGTTCGAAAATGTTATGATGTATTTTGTATAATACAATTGTTAAAAACTTTTGAGTAAATTGAGCTTCATTTGTGTACATATTTTGTGTAATCTTTTGACATTACTTTCAATATAATCATTCTTAAAACAATTGAAATATATGTTTTTAGATAAAATGTTGTGTTTTTGCTTAAGATAAGGAGGGAGGGAG
>LUCG01061814.1:598-13193 GCA_001633085.1 Carthamus tinctorius | reverse complement strand
CAGCTACTAGCAAGCTTATCAATCAACAGCTAGCTTATCAGCTACCGGCTAGCTTATCAGCTACCAGCTAGCTTATAAGCTAGTCCATCCAAACATAAATGTTCTTCTAAAATAACAAAAAAGAAAAGAAAGAAAAACAATACGAATACGAATACTTTGCATAAGATACAACAACAAACAGATACATAAAAGTTTAAACTTTTATCAATCTGGCAGGTGATTTCTATGAATCTCTTCTCCAATAATTTCGATTAATTTATCTCTTACATCTTTCGTGATTTCTTTCTATCTGTTAGGGTTTTGTGTTATTATTGTCTTCATTTTATGTGCGTCTTATCTTCCCCCTTCTATCTATGCTATGATCTAGGATTTAAGTAACCTCTTTTTTGCAATCATGAAGATAAGGAACATATATTTTGATGAATTATTTGGTTCTATTATGTATTTAGGAGCCTTTATTGGTATAAAGATGAAGTAATGTTGAGGCTAGGACTTTGTTCCTTTTTTTATGCACACCAACTGTTTGATAAAATTCACCAATAAAAAATGTATTGCTTACCTTTTGGTATTGTATTTTTTGTTGTATTTCTTTGTACAATTTGATGCTATTCTTCATGTTCTTTTTCTGCTAAGGAAAGGAGGTATTGATTATGTGTTTTTCTGCCAAGTATTCCTTTTCCACAATTTGTTTTATGGATTGTTTGGATAACAGCAATCGGTTGATGTTTCGTGTTCTATGGCCTTATTTTTAATTGGCTCAATTGAAAAACATCTTGAATTTCATGCTGTTTGTCCTCTGATAATACTTATACATTTAGGCTTGGAGAACATCACTTAAGAAGTTTACTTGCAAATGCTAAACATTCTCAGGAAACCCAAGATTAAAGATTTGATGCATGAAATACTTTAAGAACAAACATGATAAGTGTCTTCAAATCAATGCAATGCAATGCAAATACCAACTTTTATACCATTATATAAAAGGAGTTGGGTTTCGGTGAGAAGCTGATGTTTCCGTGAGAAGTGGTTGTCAACCATTCGATGGGAAATGGACACACATTAGGATGAGATGCACCGGATGAATTCCTTTCTAAAGCGCAATTCATGGGAGGGCATGAGATTAAAAGAGATCAAGGGTTTGGATCCACTTCTCACGCTTCTCACCCTTAACTCAACTTCTCATACGATCATTCGCCAATATAAATGTTTCTTTTTTCACATGAAGCTTGTTTATAGGGTTAAAGTTTTCCGGTTGGTGGTAATTTGCAACAAGTTTTCTATCATTTATGGATGCTACCCTTAACACTTGTTTGTGAATAACTCATCTTGTTATGATATTTTCCTCTATGGTGATTTATAAGAATGTGGCTTTCATCATAAACAGATGAAAGAATCATAAAGGATTGCGTTGTGTGCAAAGTATCTTTATTATGCTTTCTTTTAAGCTGACATCAACCTGTTCCAAAGTAAGTCTAGAATGTTCTATTTTCTGTTTTAATTTGTTTGTTAAAATAATATTTAGGTTGGTTTTGAGGTTGAGGTTCTTTGGAGATCGATGGTGATGAGATAGTCTTCAAGTTGCTATAAAGAAACCGGACGCTTGATAAGACCATATGGATTGTTCATCACAAAAGAAGATACTATAGCAACCATTGCATAGCCTTGCCCTTTTACTTCGGTATGTCTTTAAACTTGTCATGTTCTATAAAAATATTAGTTATTAAATATGAATTTAAACTTACATGTATTTTTTAAGCGTTGATGATGCTTGAGGATGAAACATAATGACAAAGGGTCATCGTGAAAGACGTTAGACAAAGATTTCTTGTGTTTTCATACTTAGCTTTGTGGTCATAAGCCTAATACAAACATGTTTATGTAGAGTGGTACACAATTCTTATAACTCGTATTTCTTTTCAGAAAACTATTAGATAAACATACTGTTTCTACACAATACGTTTTATAGGTTGACAAAATTTGTTTTATAGATTTAAGACTTGTTAGGACATATCTTGGTACTAATATAAGTTTTTTTGCGACACTGAATTTTTGTCCTATAGAACCACTTATCAAGAGTTCAAGACCCTCATTCTAAATGTAATAGAAGATAAGTGTATGACAACATAAAGCATCATGTATTATACTTCATCAGGACGTTAATTTTAGTGCTACATAGTGGATTTTATAGGATCCTTGAATTTGTTTCATAACTATAGAACTTGTTAGGATGATTAAGTGGTCAGAATGATTAAGAGGCTCTTATATATAGTGCAAAATGAAGGGGCTGTTTGGCAGTTGCTAAATGGTTTGGTGCTGTATGATTAAGTGATCAGAATGATTAAGAGGCTCTTATGATGTACTGCAAAATGAAATAGCGTTGTTTGCTAATTATTGAAAATGAAATCTGGGCTCTGAATGGTTACACCTACGATGCGAAATCATTCAGAGGGTTTTGGAACTATTAAGAGCAGATCTTTTTTTTTGCCAAACAGGATTTACCTCTTAGCGATTCAGAGGCTGCCTCTTAATGGAACTGTACAAACAACCCCGAAATATGGTTGTCTAATAATTTTTTTCAGAATGAAATTAGGGCGTTGAATGGTTAAGGGAATCCCAAGATACAAAATCGTTCAAAGGGTTTTAGAATCATTAAGAGCCAAACATTTTTTGCCAAACAAGATTCTTGCCTCTTAGCAATTCAAAGGTTGCCCCTTAATGGAACTATTAAGAGGTAAACAAAGTGTCTAATGTTATACTCTATTAGAACATATGGGTCATTTAGCTATATAACCTTAAATGAGATTTTAATTAATTTCATGAACTCTGAACCTATTAAAACAAAAATAGCTTCATAACTCATCAGAATGTTAGTTGCCTGTTAAGCGATCAACACTTAGGCCACCAATATTAAGTTCTGAATTTGGATGTTTTTAATTAGTTGCTACCCAATTCCTGAAACCCTTCTTGAACAAATCCTTAAAACCATAATCTGTTAACTCAATTGTTTTGTTTTATAGAGGAAGTTTGCATACATGGATGGAAAAAAAATCCTTCCAAGAATCAAGGAAAAGAAGACACAAATTATGAACACATGATATCTATACATCTGATCGATCCATCTTCAAAATTTCCGTTAAAGAAACTCGAATTCCACTTCGGGACCCGCTTCGCATTGCTTGGAGGCGGCATCTTTTTCTTTATTCGAACGGTTGTACTTCATGTGACTCTTCACAAGCTGGCCTGCAGCAATGGCGGACATTAACGACAACTCGCCGGCCAAAACCGCACCCGCCACCACCTTCGCCAACTGCCTCGCGTTTGCTCCCGGTGACTCGCGGTTCGCACCCTTCACCCCGAGCAGGTTCAGACACGCCGACTGTGACGCCAACTGGGTCCCACCGCCCACGGTCCCGACCTCGATCGACGGCATGGTCACTGACACGTGAAGGTCCTTCCCGTCGTTTACCGTCTCCATCATCGTGATGCAATGGGAGCTCTCGATGTTTTGGGCCGGGTCTTGGCCCGTTGCAATGTAGACCGCAGTCACGATGTTGCTTGCGTGGGCGTTGTACCCACCGAGAACGCCGGCCATGGCTGAACCGGTTAAGTTCTTGAGTGTGTTCAGCTCGACCAACGAAGCCGCATCGGTTTTCAGAACCTTCTTCACGACCTCCTCCTTTATGACCGCTTCGCACACCACCGATTTCCCTCTCCCTTCGATCCAGTTCACCGCTGCCGGTTTCTTATCGGAGCAGTAGTTCCCGGAGATCCCAATCACGTCCATGTCCGGGAAGTCCGACTGGAGGTAATCCAACACGTTTTGAACCCCTTTCGAGACCATATTCATCCCCATCGCGTCACCGGTGCTGCAAGTGAAGCGGATGTAAAGATTTTTTCCAGCGATCGCGCATGTGATCCGTTGCAACCGGCCGAACCGGCTCGATTTGTTGAACTCGGAAGCGAAGGTCTCGAAGTTGGCAGGGTCCTCAAGGTANATCCCGTCTTTGAGAAGCACGCTGGTGGCACCGCCGCAGGTGTAGATGGCCTTACACCCGCGGTTCGTGCTCGCCACCAAACACCCTTCAGTGGTAGCCATCGGGACCGTGAACTCGACCCCGTCGAGCAAAAGCGGGCCCGCGACGCCCACGGGGATCTGGACATAACCCACCGGCATCTCGCAACACTGTCCCAATATCGAACCATAGTCGAACCCGTCTAACGGAAGTCCGTCCAATGATTTCCCGGTAACCCTCTCCAATGCCCGCCGTCTGACGAAGGCCGCACGTTTGCAGTCTCCGAGCTTCGATTCCAGGGAGTACGACGGTGTTTTCCCGTCGACCACCGCCGCGATCACCGCCTCGTCTTCCGGGAAATCGATCCGGGAATTCACGGTGTCCGAAAACGGTTTTCGGGTTTCTTCGATTTCTTCATCGTCTTCGAACGGGACCTTTGGGAAGGTGGACGGGTGGACGATGCCGAGGCCGAAGAAGCGGAGAAGGTAGATGAAGGAGGCGAGAAAGGAGACGATGGCGGCAGTCTCAGAGGCGGTGGAGGCGTGCGGCGGCAGGGTGGGGTGGCGGATGTTCTGGCGCCAGCGGAGGAGGAGGTAGTAGACGGCGGAGAAGAAGAGGGTGAAGAAGAGAGCATTAGTGATGTATAGAAGAAGAGAAGAATCAAGAAAGTCCTCTTTCTTTTCTTGTTTCTCCGGCGAGGTGGTGGTTGATGATCGTCGTCGGAGGGCCATTTTTTTGGGGGTTTTTTTTCCGGCGACGATTTTGTGGGGTGTGATGGGAGGAGGTGAATGGGTATAGAAATGAGAAGTGGGATTGCATGCCTTATTTATAGGAAACTCAGTCAAAAGTATTGAAACCATTGGTCTCTCTCTGTCTCTGTCTCCTAATTGGTTGCATGCAAAGCTTTGACCATTAATTTCTCTATTATATTTGACTTCATACTTATTTGACTTTTGTTCGACAAAATTAAGAATATGGAGACTCTAAACCCAACCCATATTAATTAGTATATTATTTATATACCCCCACCTTGTCGAGTGTAAATATTAGATTGTCTTATTATATTCCACAAGTTATTTTTCCTTTACCATTTTGTTGTTAGCGTCAGTGAAAAGTTGAATTAACATGAAAAATGTGAAAATTGTTATCAACCGTTGGATGTATACTAGGATGAGAGTCCCGATTCATGGATAGATTTAGGATTAAAAATAATCAAGGATTAAGGTTTACTTCTCAAACAATCATTCACCTTTATTATTATTGGTAGGCAATTATATATGTTTTGATGGTTAATTATGTTTACATGTGATATACTAATCTTTTTAGACCAAGATAGCAGCAATAAGATGTGTTTTCCATTATCATGAATGTATGATGAGAAACATATATTATTAAATGAGAAATCGAATATATTGCACTTTTAAAGAAAAAATAGTAACGGGATTGGATTCTTATGTAAATGTGATCAATACTTTAAGGATGGGTTCATGGAAAAATTGTAAAAAAATAAAAACTAAAATTAAAAGACATATTGGCAACCATTCATTTAAGGGGGGTGTTTAGGCGAACTTATCTAAGTTGAGAAGCAACTTTTTGGTAAAAGTGTTTATTAATTTATGTAGTGTGGAAATGGAGTTATATCTAAAAAGTGATTGGATTAACTTATTGCTTATCAAATTTTGGGTAAAAACAACACAATGATCGATCCGAGTGAGAAATTGATGTGCATCAGTGAGAAATCGAACCGAAAACGATTGTAAATCACAAACCCTACATCGCAAACCCAAAATCGAACGCAAATCACAAACCCGAGAAATCGATTATGAATTAGTGAGAAATCGATGCGCTACCGATACCAAATCGAAACCCTAAAAGAAATCGATGTGTTACAGTGAGAAATCCTTACCAATTGGAGCCAATCGGTGACGACGGATGTAGCAGATCGATGAGGGAGGAAGTCGTCTAGAGTTGAAACGCGATAAGCAGCTCTAAATTGACTTCTTAGAAATCTGTTTTTGCTTCTAGGGGACGCAATAAGGAGGTTTTTGAAAAGCACGCCTAAACACCTTAAAACTCCATTTCTGCTTCTTAGGAACGGGATAAGTTGAAACACGCTTCTGAAACAAACACCCCCTTAATCGATATGCATATATGTATACAAGTAATTTGTAACGTGTATATATGTACGAAAACCAAGCAAATAATTTCAATTATTTTTATACACATATACTTACCATTAGTGATGGCCAAACAGAACCGAACCGAACAAAAAAACCGAACCATCCCGAAGCNGCCCGGACCGGTTTGGGTTTTATACGAGATTTCCGGTCCCAGCCCGGTTTAAGCCCGAACCGGTTCACAACCCGGTTTAAGCCCGAACCGGTTCACAACCCGGTTCAAGCCCGAACCGACGCGATTTCAAATTTACTAGCCGTTATAGAGCCGTTTGGAACATTTTTTTGACCGTTTTGTGAGCATGTTGTGAGCTAGACTAGTATATAAATACTAGTGGTGGGTTAAGGATTAAACCACAGCTTCCCAACAAGCAAAAAACGCAAAGATTTCTCATTTTTTTGCAACATATATATAAATAAATAAAACGTATGTATTTTAGTGATATGTATATAAATAAAACGTATGTGTATTTTAGTTATATAATCAAGTTTTTGACTTTAATAATTAAGTAGTTAATTAGTTATTAGAATAATAGTATACACAAAAAAATCAAACGAAGATAAAAAAAATACGAAAATCCGACATAAACCTTCCCAAACCGGTTTGGGTTTATCGATTCAGCAGCTATGGGTAAATGGTTCAGCACCTTGGTCTCGCAGCCCGGCCCGAACCGAACCGGTTTAGAGCTATACTGTAGCAAACCAGTTTAGCCACTGGCCCGGCCTGGCCCGACCTGAACCCGGTATTTAGCCATCACTACTTACCATCCATATAAATAATCAGAATGTTCGTAATATTTTCATTCTTCTATGGATTTTTTCAGCCCTCCAGGCTCCAATATTCATAAAAATAGGATACTATTTATATATTAAAAATTGTAAAGAAATAAAATCAAGAAATTATTAGACTTGCACATCACAGGCTTTCAAGTTTCTAACCCTCTTGCAAGGAACCTTCCAAGTCGATAAAATAAACAAAATATATAAATAATCAGGTATGTAAATTTAATTTTATTTTTCCTCCTATCTGCTTGGTATTTTGAATTCTTGATATTTGCTTTCTGGGTCATGGTTATTCTTTACTTTTCTTGTTATAATTATATACTAATAGTACTTCCTAAAAATTCAAGATTGTGAGATTTAATTTATACATCTTTCCATAGCTTTCAATGTGATGCACACCAAGTGTTTGTCATTATGCCTCTTAGAAACTATTAGTATGGTTACCACAAAATCCCAACTTTTGTCATCCTAAAACCCCATTTTACTTAGAATCATTGTCATGCTTTACTTCAAAAGATTCATTGTATGCTAAATCAAAACCCTCAAAACTCCAAAAATCTCTTTTTTTCTCCAATTTGGAGGTAAAGCTTTTTCATATTTAGGCTGTGTTTGACAAAAATAAGCTAGCTTATAAACTAGCTTATAAGTTATCGCATGTCTGGATGAACCATAAGCTAGCGTATTGAAACACTAGTTGGAGTAGCGATTCAGGAGCTTTTTGTAGTTTTTTTCAGTTATACCCTTATTAAAAATAATTATTACCCCAAGATACCCTTTTTAGTCATTTTACATAGTCATAAGCTAGTTTTTGTCAAACATAAATTATTCATCAGCTAGCTTTTGAGCTAGTAGCTAGCTTATTAGTCAATAGGTAGCTTAGTTTGCCAAACACAGTCTAAAAACTTTTAACAATTGTTGCACTAACCCAAGTAGCATTTCATGGTCTTTATCTGAATTCATTTTAAAAAATCAAAAAACAAAATTCATTTCAGTGTGAATTTGAAGATGAACATGGCAATAAGGAGCATGAATTCTGGTGGATATGGCACTGTTTCTATGCAAACAAGAATGTGTTCTTCTGATAGTTTTATAGAATTCTCAAATATCCCATCACTTGAAATTGGGAAGAATGGCAGAGGAAGTCTAAAGAAGATGAGAATAACAATGAGAGATAGAGGCAAGAACCGGAAACCGTTGCAAAAAGGCCGAAATCTGAGCATAGAAGCCATCCAAACGATTCAAGCACTCAAAAGAGCATCATCCAAGTTTGCAGACAAACAACAAGAGGTCATTCGTTCCAAGTTTAGTAGATTACTCAAGTTCGATATGATGGCCATCCTTCGTGAGCTCCTTCGCCAAGATCATTCCCTTCTCGCCCTTATGGTCGGTACTACACATTCTTGAGTTTTATGTGTTGCTATTAAGTAGTAGTCGTTCATAAGCTGGCGTATTCATGGAAACAACCGCTTTACTATTTGGGCTAGGGATCATGTTTTTGTTAGCAGTTTAATGAGCTTAATGGGGCTCACAACTTATTCATTCAGCTATAAATACTGCTTCGAAGTGACTTAATGATATAGAAAGTGGCTTCTTCAGTAAGCATCTAGGGGGAACTTTATGTAGAAAGTCAAGTTTTTTAAAAATCACACCTCCAAAATAAAAACACGCTCATTTCATCTATGAAAAAACTGTCTCAAACTAAAACCTTCGTAATCCATACAGACAGATTAATCCTCACATACTGCTTTATTCATACATGACTTAATGGAAAACTAACCAAACACCCAGAACCCACCTCCAGATGGGATATTAGGGCTTTGTTTGTTTTGGTTTGTTTTAGCAAGTAAATATTTGGTTAGTTTTCTATTAAGTCATATAGTTAAAGTTGTCTCTGTGGATTAATTTGTCTATATAGATTGAGAAGGTTTTTGTTTCGTAGGTTTTTTTATTAGATGGAAGGAGGTTGTTTTTTAATTGGCAGGGCAGGTTTGAAAAAAGAAACTTGGCCTTCAGTATAAAGCTCCCTCCCCCCTAAAAGCTTTCTAAATAAGCCACTTTCTATACATTAAGCAACTACCAAACAGTCAAGTATAACTAACCGAATAAGCTATGAGCCCCGTTAAGCTCATTAAGCTGCTAACAAACAAACTCTGAATAACATAGCTTTACATGGTTCCCTATCTAACATTCACTATTATGGAATGTAGGTTTTTGCAGAGATCCAAAAGGAACATTGGTATAAACCGGAGGTATCATTATATGCGGAAATAATCTCGGTTTTGGCTAGAAACAACTTGTATGATAAGGTCGATACGATTCTTCTTGAATTGAAAAGCGAAAAGGGTAGGTTACAGGGTAAGACGGATGGGTTTAACGCGTTATTGGAAAATTTGATGAGTTACAACATGACTCCACTTGCCATAGATTGCTTCGAGTTGATGAAAGAGATTGGTTGTGAGCCCGATAGATCAACATTTAAATTATTAGTCGGGCATTTAGAATCAAAAGGGGAAAGTGGGCTTTCGTTAGGCATTAGGGAAGAAGCTCGTAAATATTATGGTGATTTTCTTGACTTCTTAGACGAGCAAGAAGATATGGTGACAAGCTAAGCTTCATTTGTCGATGGAAAGTGTTGGCCCATTGCTTCAAGCTCGAGAAATTTGGTTCGTGAAGGCGTAGATGATCAGGTGGTTATTGTTTCGGTTAAAAACATATATGTTTTGATATCTTTGAGCTTAATTTGTTGGTATATTAAGCATTTTTAGCATGCATATATTCATAAAGACACCTTTTCTTATGACAAATCTATAATGTTGATCAGGTCATATAGTAACCACTTGGGTGGGGTGTTTTTTTCTTCCTGGTAAACATGAAAGAGAGAGAGTGGAGATGATTTTTTATTTTTTTTAAAAGGGTTTAATTGTGAAAAAAATGTTTGATTGGGACAAGTGCCATCTATCAAATTAAGTCGTTAATAAACAGCCCTATATGTCTATACGAATAAGCCGGTTTGACCGTCAACACATAATTAGTCAAGGTGTGCTCATATTAATGAATTCTGACAAACAAATCGGGTCTTACGGTGTGCTGTTAATGAATTTTGTGAAGATTTCTCCAGAATAATGTTGATTACATGAAGGATAATTTGGTAACTTTATACTCGTTTCCAAATCATGAATATTTTTAATAGAGTTTGTGCAACAAAGGTTTGTTGTTTATATAAATTAAGTTGTTTAAATAAATATAGATAAATTGTTACTAATTTGTTTATTTTTGTTACCGGTCTATAGTTGGGATCGTGGATTCTTTTTTTACAAATGTTTCGTATATTGGTCAATACAACTTTTCTAAAAATGGGCAAAATATATATCGGCATGTAACAAAATTTGTCTCAGTTTCCATTTAATATAGCAAATAATATTTTCTTTCTCTGTAATAAAACTATTAAATTTTGTTTAATTAAACAATTTTTCTTAAGTTTCTATAACTTTAACCATTTGAACCGCTAAACCCGTTCATCTTCTAATACTCGATGACATGAATGTCAGATTTATCATCGATTTCATTGTAACTTTTGGATAAATTGACTTCTTAATCTAACTAAGTTTTTTTCCAGCCACTTTCAACTACATTCATCAATCTTTATATTCAAATTTATTTTCACTTGTAAGTCAATCTTACAAACTTTTACATACACTATATCACTTTGATATGTATGAATTTGTTAAAGTTTTAATCTTAATCATCAAAACAAGTATATAAATCTATATGAAGGTTTTGTTATATTTTTAACATCACTTGTATTTTCATTGAAATTTAATCGGTAGTAAAAAAGGATTAAAGGTGTTGGGATTGCGTTTTTAAAGCAACTTACGTTATCTTCTTTTATAAAAGTGCTAATCAGTTTAAATCATTTTCAACCCACCATTAAAAACACAAAAATGACGATGTTTCATCTTCAACCCAAAAAGATACCTCTTTATATTTGAAGGCCAATAAAACATGCCTCAAATATATAAACTATTATAATATTCAATTTTTATAATTAAATTTATATTTATTTGTTAAAAGTTTAATAGATTAAAATGTTTACTATCATTATAATATAAAAGATGTTTACGTTATTGGGTTCGAATTGTTGTTTTTTCAGTATTTAAGAGTCCCACTTTTTTTAGTATTTTTTAATGGTTTTGATGTGTGTTTTTTTAGTGAATGGGTTAAAGATGTCCTTATGTAGCATCAAACATAAGTTTTAATTAAAAGTTTTTGGATTAGTTATTACACTATCAAAACGTAATAAGCTGATAAATTGTTTTTTGGTGTTTGACAAATAAGTAAAAAAATCAAGAAAGAGTAACATACGACAGTACTTCACGTAATTAGTTAGGATGTGTTTGGTTGTAGAAAATTTTTCTAGTTTTTCTGTAAAGACCCGAATCCAGTTTTCATACATTTAACGGAAGACACAAAGTTTTAAATGAAAAGTAACCTTAACAGCGGAAAAAGGTCCATAAAAGTTTAGAACTTTAAAATATAAAAGTATCAAATAATTTCAACGTTTGGTAACATAAAACAATCCTCAAACGAGGTCCAACCAACTGACAGAATAAGTCTTTCCCAAAGATAAATCAAAATTATTCAACATGTTTCTGGAAGTTTATTAACTTGAAAAGTAGAGCTGAGTCTCGGCCACATCGGATCTTCAAGCGTGGCTTTTCCCCTTGTCAACCTCGGAAGTACCTGTTACTAAAAAGGGGTAAGCTTTACTGTAACAACTCAAATCCAAAATCTCAAGATTTAACGGCAACATTTAACAAACATCATTTAATAGTAACCTTTTGCAGTAGATTGACAAAAAAGTTTAAACTTTATAATTATAAAACTTGGTAATAAAGGTTCCGACAAAATAATTAAAGCAAAATCCTCAAAACGAGGTCCCACAAAACAAACGTAAACATATTCTCAACATGTTGTATAAATCTTAATGTTTCAAAAGAATGTTTTCCCTCTCCAAAAACACTGAGCTGAGCCACCAGAACGATCGGAACCTCAAGCCGGACCTTTCCCCTTGTCCTTTCCCGAGGAACCTGCAACTAAAGAGTAAACCACAGACGGGTAAGCTTACGCTTAGTGAGCACAAACCACACATCACAACAAACCATATATCACATAATCACCAACGTAAGATAAGTGCTGAACATGCATTACACATAATATGTCCTTACGGCTCTTTACCATCAAGGACCATAGTCTCTGGTACCAGGTTACCTACACCACCGATACCCAAGGTGGCCACCACCACTACAATGGGCACGGCCAAAAGCATGCAAGTCAGACTTATCAAACCACAATACGTTATCATACAATTAGCACATATAGTCACGCATTGAGGGTTAATGTGCTCACCTCAAATGACGTCCCAAACACCGGTAATAGCACCCACACGGAAATGTATCAAGCACCTATATTCACACGATAGGTTGCACACATAAACAAGCATTCACAAAGACACTTAAAGACTCGACTCCGAACCACACGCCTTAGACTAGGCTAGACCATCCCAAATGGGTTCAAATTCCACCAAACACCCTTATAAGATATCCCAAAGGGAAGCATAACCAAAAG
>LUCG01061799.1:0-10425 GCA_001633085.1 Carthamus tinctorius | reverse complement strand
TTTTTGCGGTGCAAAATATATCTGATGGAGAATTCTAGAATATTCTGTCTGATATCCTTCCTTATCAGCTGAAGATATTTTCTTTGGGAGGAAGTCTTCTAACTTCGAAGGGAAGAAAAGCCCATAAATGGAAACCAAATAACTGATTTTTCCATTTCTTCACAAAGTATCCATTTTTGACGCTTTTTTACCCTCTTTTTGATACTTTTTGCACAAGTGCCTCCAAAACCTGCAAAACTCAGATTTAAGCCTTTTTAAGTCAAACTGTATTCAAATTGCTCTCAAAATAAATACAAAAGTGGGGAATTAGTGCAAGTAAAACTTGTATAATTTTGTAGTTATCAGCCAATTTATCCTCTAGCACTAGTACAACAAGTCGAACATTGTTGGTATGGTGTATCAAATTCTCAAGATTGCCTATAAGAATCATACAAAGTTGATTATGATGAAGGCATTCCAAAAAGGAAGAAGAAAGGATAGTGACATAAGCTAAAGGAAAAATATGAATCAGGAGACCATGTTGTAGGAATCCTTGGTGAACCATGGGCAAGTTTGACAACTATGTTCTTTATAAAGATTCACTAGTGTCAAAGCTTAAGCCATGCCATGATACCTCCTGATGATCCTATAAATCAATCCCAAAGTGAATTTATGTCATCACCCCAGTAACCTCATTGTCTGAATACCTAGCTGAGTTCCCATCTCTAAGCACATTTGAAAATACACCAAAGAATAAACATGATTGGGAGATTAAGACCACACGACCATAAGTTCTACAGGAGTAACTAAACCTGAGTCTTTTGAATCTACCATCAACTGGCAAAGCGAGAATGTTGTTGCTTAAAAAAAAGTTCTTCAAGATTATCCTGGCACAACATACAAAGTCTCTATAAACACTAGAGACTCTTGTTTTGAGGGTATAGTACCTTGAAGACATGGTGAATATATAAAAATGCTAGGACTTCATGAAGACTTCTCGAGATAGTTCGTATCATTTCTCCTTTTGAAACTTTAAATGCTCATGGAATGAAGGAAGCATAAATGAACTTCCTTTAAACCCAAGTCGTTGATTAGAGAGACCATATAGACAGTAGAGAACATCGACACTAGCTGATGATTCGATAGAGATTACCCTCCATCCCTTTTGTCAGAATGTCATTTAATCTACAGTCGCTCTCTGTTACACTTTTCTTGCAACTATCACCATCATTCTCATAGTGGTCTACAGAACAAGAAAGGAGAAAAACCAGAGCCTTAAAAATAAAAATATCCACCAGGTTATCTCAAACCCCAAAAAGAACCTCAATAGCTTCTCCGGGTGATAGAAAAGCTTCTCATAATTAAAGACACTTCAATGGCAGATTCCTCAAAGCCACCAACAATTCTTCCAATTAAAGAAGTTAATCTTATGTAATCATTCATATAGTCATTAACCCAAAGAGAATCACCCACTAATTCAACCTTTGTTGCAACTTCACCTCATATAGAAAGTAACTTAACAAAAGCTTTTGAACACCTGTTCATGGCAAAACCAGAGACCATAGTTCACAATAGTCTCGATAAAAATTGCAAACCAGAAGATGAGGCGTCTAGAACAACACTATAGAGAAGATCCAAACCCCAAAAGTTGATTCTAAACAACAATTCACCTTTGATGACATTCCACCATCACAATGGCTAGAAATAAGTGCCAAGATGCTGACATGGTGCTCAACATAACTTCAATACTATGACATTGAAATAATGATTAAAAGTTTCTTGACCAGAGCTCAAGGCCATCTTAGAGATTGGTATTTAAGTCTCGAAGAGTATCTACAGATGCAAATCTAACAATCCTAGTCTTCTGAAGATTTCATGCATAATATCTATGTTGAATTCATAGGAAAGCCGATCGAACAGACAGTCTACGCAAGAGAAGAATTCCTAAAGATGAAGTGTTGTTCATTCCAAAAAGGACCTTGAGATACATTACAATCGTATGTCGAAAAAGGTTCTACTCCCTCGATAGCGTTAATGATATAAACCAAGCAAGTATTTCTGAACTCTTTTCTAGAGTCCTTTGCAAACGAGGTGTAGAAGTGTACAAGTCATTGGAATAAAATAAAATATCATAGTCGCTCAAACCTCACTTAGTGAACTCTAACAATTGATACCCTATGTGCTTGCTAAGCTATGCAATCAAAAGAAATTCTTTGCAAATTTGAAAAAAAATTGGTAATCGCCTTAGTTTAGCCTATGATGACAAGAACCTTTAATTCAAGTGCAAAAATAAATATTCTAGTATTCGTTCTCATAAGGAGAAAAAATCACATTTTAAGAAGTTCCATAGCTTAGGCAAGAATGCCTTCTTTCAACATAATTTATGGAAAAAGAAATGAAAGTTCATCAAGAAGAAATCACATTGGAGTCGCAACATTGATAGGTGCTACATTTTCAATAAAAACTGACATTTTGCAAGGGACTATCAAGATAAAAGGAAGAGTAAGGCATCGATTCAAGACGTTAACTAGATTGAACCGGTTGACATCTCCAATTTGGAATCTATGTATTCCCTTGATGACAAACCCAATATTCAAGCACAATGTACAACTGTTTACTTTTATTCATCATCAGACGGAGAGTCTAACTCAAGCCTATTGGATGACCATTATGATATTGAAGTATTCATGGAAATTCCTCTTCCTTTCTCTTATACTATGCTTCCCCCAAATCAAGCCTCTATCGTTCAGTTCTTGGACGACATTCACTATGAATGACTAGAAAAGAACGATGGAAGAAAGAACTTTGAACAAGTTTATCACCAAGGTGGAAGAAAACATCATGTCTGTAAAGTGGAACTATCTGTTTACCCATTTCATCCAATGTTTAGGTGGAAAGACTGGCGGAGAAGATCATGCCAGCAGAGTAACTCTGATCATCAGGCACTCGCTGATCTATAGGTGTAAGGTGGAATTTGTCAAATCATCTTTGATGACTTGGAAAACAAGTTGCATAAGCATCTGATGGACAAACCTATAAGCTATGTTAGCTTTCTCAGCACCATCTTCCGTTACTGCTTGAAGGATGCCTATCCTTCTAAAGGAGACCTGGACTACCCCAAGATTGGCTCAAGAGTCCTGGATCATAAGGTCTTTCCCACTAGTGTATCTTATGTATGCTTTCTATTCGGTCTTCTTTTACTCCCTCCTCTTCTTTTCTCCCTCAAGTGACAATATCAGTGATTCAACCCCCACTAACTACCCAAGTCACCACCACCTCTACATCCTCATTGAAGAGGAAACATTCTCAAGATACCCCTAGCCAACAAAAGAAGGTCGGGATTACCAAAGGAAAACCCCAAATAACACGGCCTCTCGACAAACAATTCTCTCTAAACTCGGAGTTCTTTCCACACCATCACCAACCCAAACCTCTACCACTTCAGTGACTCGGATCATTATTGCATCAGTGGAACCTACCCTACCGGGTTCAGTGACTCAAATTATTGCATCCTTAGATTTAAGTACCTCTACTTTACTAGGCCTCAACGCCTTTCTCAACCACCCTTGTCTTCTCAGCTTCTTCGATTGTCTCTATACGAGTAAATGAACTAGGAGTGGTTGTCCCTACTTCTGATGAGATCCTTAATCAGGCCAAGAAGGTTGCTGAATTATTTCGACAATCCTTCAGCCAGACAAACCTAAGTATCATAGGACCTGAGTGATCTTCTCCAAAGCCTCCTCAAAAACCGAATGGTAATCATTCACATGTCTTTCTAGGACGCTCGGGTACAACATCTAGCCTTCCCTCAGTTCTTTCAGTTACTAATCCCAAGAAAACTCACCACAAGTTATATTACACATTTTTTTACCTAAATTTGTAGATGATAAACGACATTCTCCACCACCAACATTTCAAGATCAAATTCCCTCTCCTTGATATCATTCTTGGAAAAGTGAACCTGCTGAATAATCAAGATGAAGGCTTCGACTCCCAGCTAAAGCAACTAAATACGAGTGCCAGGGGGCTTCTAACTAACACTTCTAATCCAAAACTCAAGTTTCTTTAAACATAATTTCCATCATCCATAAATCTTTTCTCAAATTTTGGTCCAAGTACAACTATTTCAATTATGGATACAAATAGGTAATGCATCCAATTCTCATATTGATCACTATACCAATTTTAGTTGGTAACAAAATCTAGGGTGTTATAATTAATGACGGCAGAAATAGTCGTAAACCGTCGAAAACGAGCCTTACCAACGGTTTTCCGACGAAAACGAGTGTTGCTAAAAAGCTAGTCGGTAAAAACTACCAGCGGTTTTTGACGACCTTTACCGGGGACTTTCCGACAACTTGGTGACGATTTTCCAAAGGTTTTCCAACGAATAATTAAAAAATGAATAAAAGATAAAATAAAAAAGAAACAGTCGGTAAACTATCGGTTTGTTGTCGGTAAATTTTGACTGCTTTTAGCCGTCGGTAAATTCCGACTGCTTTTAATTAGCCGTCGGTACCGCTGTCGGTAATTCACAGTTTTTTAGTAGTGTATACATGATGAATATTATGTATATTCATGATAAATATTATGTATATTCATGATGAATATGATAGTCAAAAATGCATATTAATGATGTATGTCATAGTGATGTATGAATACCGAATATTTTTTAAATACGTGAAAATAATAACTATTCATGATGAATTTTATACCAAGTTGTATATTCATGATGAATATCATACTAATAGATGAATATTATAAATTTTTGTAAACATATGAACGTGCATAACACAAATATATCATTTTACGTAAAAAGTCGGTAAGAAAAAAAAAACTATATCAAGATGGATGTCATATCAAAAAGCACGAAATTCTTGTTTTTTATGTAATTTGTTTGATTAATTAAAATTAAGGAGGTAAAATCTTTTTAATTAAAAATAAAATAAAAGGTCAAATAAAGTGGCATGGATTAGAACTTCCATTTTTGTTCCTAATCACTTCTCAATTAACCTTAATATATTTTAACATTAGTTTTATATATTTTGATCAATAGCCAAGATTGGTCTTCATGTTCACAACGAAAATATGGTTTTCATTTGAACCTATACTTATATATATATAGTATATATATATATATATCATATTTCCAACCCAAAAATATGTACATATATTACTCAAATTCATAAGGGTGGAGAGATCCAACTATTTGTGTAAACGATACAAGATCACTCGCAAGTTACTTGAAATCGACTTGGTCAAAACTCGGTAAACACCTAGACTCAAATAGACTCGGCTCAAACTTGATCTCGATTCAACATACTAAGGAGTCGAGTCGAGCTATCGGATACTCAACTTGAAAAGCTCATAAGATCCCGGATTATGTGTGTGTGTGTGTGTGTGTGTGTGTGTATATATATATATAGTTTGAGTCAAGTTCATTTAGAAACAAAAAAAAAGAGTAAAAACCGTAAAAACTCATGGTTTCATAGCTTAAATCAATGAAACCTCTTCGTGGAGTTGTTTAATATGATGCAAATGTTTCATATAACTCATTTTTTGATCTTTTTTGTAAAAATGACAAGGTTTCATAGGTGATAACTCTCATTTTGAGTGTTATTAAACGTCATTTTTGTAAGTTTTTCTTCCGTTTGAGTCATGTTTTCCTCTCTATTTGTTTATATTTGTTTCTTTTATGATTTTTATTTTTATTTGTAGTTGTTGAGAATGTTTTTGTAGTAAACGCATCACTTTTGGGTTAAAAACGTCATTGTTCGATACTTCCCACAAGTGCTCACAGTGGGCACCAGCTGAATTCGATTATTACCCAACGAGTTTGGGTATTATCCAATGGGTTCTAGAGTACATTTTTGAGTTGGAATGAGCCGGATGGTAGAGGTATTATGTGGTTGAAGTTAGCTTTAATCATTGTTCTTAAAAGATCCATGGGTTTTACCCATTTGAAAGTGGTATCCTCCTATAAATTAAAGGCACTGAAGGCTTCAAAGAAGACATCTCATTTACTCCATCCTCTTCATTTTACTTAATAGTTGTAGTTTCTCTCTTCAAACTCTTTGAGCTTAAAGATGAGGGTAGTTTTAATTTTCCGTCTTTAATATATCGTCTTTAATATTCTCGTATTTTATTTCCCATCTAGTGTAACTTTAATTTTAATGCAAGTTAACTTTAGTTATTTCTTTTCTTTTATTATGTCTTTTATTTTTATTATTAGCTAAACACCATTTGGGTACGGTTGCAAGTCGACTTGAGAATAGTAGGCAACACTTTAGGCATGGCCGTAATTTATAACTCTCAAACTTGGTTATTTAAACCGACGCTTAATTTCGATATTGATAAACCGATCATTTTGATGTGTCGTGTTAGACCTCAGATCCAGAGATGGGCGAGTCTGAAATACGGTTTAAATAATACACGAAGAGCTCGAGAGGGCCTTTGATAATCATGCAGAGATGCGAGTTTTGTAAGATTTGATAAGGTTCAGTAAGCCAGTCGGGATTTATATCACAAAGAGATTTGGGTATAAATCCCCATACACTGTGGAACTTGATTTAGATATCTACTTAGTCAAATCTGCAAGATTGAGAGTTGGGAATTATAGTCACTTTATGGACACGTGTAAATATATATATATATATATATTCTATAAAAATTCGTTTTCGAGATATCAGGATTTTCATAGATGTTCCTATATGTACATATGTTTGACCATTGTGCCAAATACGTTTTTTCTCAAGGAAAGCTTACACCTATCCCACTCTTAGTTAATTGTTTATATTTCGTGTTAAAACCACAAACCCCCACAAAAATATTTTTCTTCTTAAATTGGTGAATTCTCAACTTTGTGCTCGAAACTTTGTAGTCCAGTCCCTGTGGATTCGATACTCGATACTTATACCGCTTTATTATTTCTAGCGAACCCAATATTGGTGTGCACTTGCGCCGATATTGTGGAATATTATATAGCCCATTATGGACTGTAGTGTTTTCCTGCTATCAAGTTTTGGGCGCTGTTGCAAGGGATTGGCGTATTTTCATTGTTTCTTGAGTTATAAGTTGAGTTTTTTATCGGTTTCTTTTACCAAATGGATGAGATGCCCCGAATTTTAATACTTTTGATTATTCATGGGAGCAACATCCTAACTCTTTGACAAATTTTCAAGACAATGGCACCTACACTTCATTTTCACCTCCCTGTCTAGATTGGAATGACACTTCTATGAATATATTCAACCAATCATGGGATGAAAATGTTATTTATTTTTTTGATTTTCAAGGGAATGATCCTCACGTCCTTTGGTTCCAACATCTCATCTGAGAATTTTTTTGAACATCCCGAGTCTTCTCACTCTTTTGAAACTCTTTCCCCAAGCTTTATGGAAGATTTAACAACATTTTTTGGAAATTTCAATCCTCTCTTGAAGCCTTGAATAGTAAGATGGGGCAAATAGTCAACGAGTTGAAAAATCAAAATCAAGCTCCTTTACCAAATGATAATGAAAAATCAAAATGTGTTGGTAAAGATGAGAGTGACGATGAGAAAGAGCTAGAGATTTGTGAGGCGAATTTTCGAACACATGAGCCTTCTTTACTTCCCGATAGTAAATAGGTGCTTCAAGATGCTAAAATTCCTAACTTAACGATTTTTGCTTATGTTGTACAACCTTCTTTTTGTGATCACAATGCTTCTTGGTAGGTCATTCCATGGACTGTTGGGAGTATCTGTTCGATCAAGAGCTTGGTAATGTTCTATGGATCGTGTTTTTTGGGTATTTTTGTTGGAAGAAACTTTGGTATAGTTGAGGTGGCATTGATCTTGAAACCACTCCACTTTTCGAAGATGCACATGTGGGGTGGTGAACCGCATTCTACATAACCTTGATGCAAACTCGTTTTCTTACTCTCAACTCTAAATTTTGTGTCTCTTATTTTGTATTTCTTTTGTGTGATATTGAGTCTGTTCGACTAGTATCAAGAAATTTTGGGATAAAAAAATTAAAAAAATCTCACACAACTTATATCCTTAGAGTTTTTTTAACTTCATAGTTTGAATAATTAATCCACTATTAGCAGATTTCTAGAACTAAGCAACCAATTTTCTGGTATCCATATTAGTTAAACTTTGAAACTCTAGAAATGACATAGGCTTTTTTTAAGACATTTGGCCGATACACTTTGCTTTTGTTGCCTTACCCGAGTCTTTGAGTCTTACTATTCCCTCTATGTTGAAGACATTCAATATTCAGAGAAAGAATACTCAAGTGTTGAATAAAAAGAGCTAAATCCTTCGAAAAATTGGAAGGATAAAAAAAATACAATTAGCTGAAGTTGACACTTTGAGAGGAAAGAAAAATTGGGCAAAACACATTAAATATATTGTAGATATTTTTGTTTCGTGTGTGACCCAAAAAGACAAGTTTGGGGGAAGATGAAAATGTAAGGAAAGTGAGAATGTTTAAACACTAATCCTTCAAAGTCCTAAGGATCTAAGTTTGCAAAGTCAATTTTCATAAGATGAGTGTGTTATAGCTTAGCCTATGGAAATCCAATTGCAATAAAAATAACATAGTGGAAAAATTAGGAAAAACTATGGATATTTTTAATCAAAAGGATTTAAGATGCAAAATAAAGAAGAAAAAGAAATGAAGATCCCATTTGTGAATACTTACTCTTTTATGTTTGTATTTTCGTTTATTTTTTTTACTTTGTCATTTTAGTTACTTGGGGACAAGTAACAAGTTAAGTTTGGGGGTGTGATAACTCTCATTTTGAGCGTTATTAACACGTCATTTTTGTAAGTTTTTCTTCCGTTTGAGTCATGTTTTCCTCTTTATTTGTTTGTGTTTATTCTTATTTTTATTTTTATTTGAAGTTGTTGAGAATGTTTTTGTAGTAAATGCATCACTTTTGGGTTAAAAACGTCATTGTTCGATACTGTCCACAAGTGCCGACAGTGGGCACCAGCTAAATTCGATTATTATCCAACGGGGTTGGGTATTATTCAATGGGTTCTAGAGTACATTTTTAAGCTGGAATGAGCTGGATGGCAGAGGTATTATGTGGTTGAGGTTGACTTTAATCATTGTCCTTCAAAGATTCATGGGTTTTACCCATTTGAAAGCGGTATCCTCCTCCTCCTATAAATTAAAGGCATTGAAGGCTTCAAAGAAGACATCTCATTTACTCCATCCTCTTCATTTTACTTAATAGTTGTAGTTTTCTCTCTTCAAGCTGTTTGAGCTTGAAGATGAGGGTAGTTTTAATTTTCCATCTTTAATTTTTCGTCTTTAATATTCTCGTATTTATTTTCTCGCATTTTATTTCCCGTCTAGTGTAACTTTAATTTTAATGCAAGTTAACATTAGTTATCATTTTTTTTATTATGTCTTTTATTTTTATTATTAGCTAAACACCCTTTGGGTGTGGGTGTGAGTCGACTTGAGAATAGTAGACAACACTTTAGGTGTGACCGTAATCTATGACTCTCAAACTTGGTTATTTAAACTGATGTTTAATTTCGATATTGATAAACCGATCATTTTGATGTGTTTTCTTAGACCTCAGATCCAGAGATTGGCGAGTCCGAAATACGGTTTAAATAATACACGAAGAGCTCGAGAGGGCATTTGATAATCACGCAGAGATGCGGGTTTTGTATAATTTGATAAGGTTCAGTAAGCCAGTCGGGATTTATATCACAAAGAGATTTGGGTATAAATCCCCATACGCGGTGGAACTTGATTTAGATATCTACTTAGTCAAATCTGCAAGATTGAGAGTTGGGAATTATAGTCACTTTATAGACACGTGTAAATATATTCTTTAAAAATACGTTTTCGAAAGATCGGGATTTTCATAGATGTTCCTATATTTACATATGTTTGACCATTGTGCCAACTATGTTTTTTCTCAAGGAAAGCTTACACTTATTCCCAATTTTAGTTAACTGTTTATATTTTGTGTTAAAACCACAAACCCCTACCAAAATATTTTTCTTCTTAAATCAGTGAATTCTTAATGTAGGATCCCAAATCAACTATGATGAACACTTCAAATGATGCAAGAGATGCAAGACACGTGACCGATGCAGGACTAGCGACTCGTGCAGGATTCAGTGACTGGTGCAGGATTCAGTGACTGGTGCAGGATTAGACTAGTGATGCAACAAGTGATATGGTCCTAACAGTCGAAGATAGTGAGCAGAGCGAGGGAAGTGAAAGAGGGCCGAAGACTGAAACACGTACCAAAATNTACCAGACAGGGCCAACTTTGAATGGTCATAACTTTGGCTACGGGTGTCCGTTTCGGACGGTCCACCAGTCAAATCGAAGCTTGAGACAGGGAGAATGCCATGGTTAGGCCCCAAACGGACTTTTCGACCCCTAAAAATGCTGTTTAAGGGACTTTTTGGATGATTTCGTGATTTTT
>LUCG01061798.1:0-12309 GCA_001633085.1 Carthamus tinctorius | reverse complement strand
TTTCAAAGTTAAGTACATACAATGATAAAACGTGACAAGTTCGATACACTCCCATGTACTTAAGCCTTTTTTAAATAAAAAAACTAGCCATGTTATTTTTTTTAACTGAGCATTTTAGCGGCATGTAACCAATGGATTTATTGCCGAAAAGTAATAAAATTAATTTTTTATTTCTAAATTTCACCCGCAATTTCCAATGGAATTTGCGCCGGTGAATCAATTTATTTTTTTTGATTTATTTTTTTAGTTTGTTTAATTTAGTGACAGATAATATGTCGGAAATTCAGTGGAAACTTTATCAACATCATTAGTTTATATGATTAATTTAAAAAAAATACATTTTTAAAGTTAGTGGTGGATTTCCGGCAGCCTTAATCCACTAAAAAATTTAAATCCACGGGAGATTTGTCGGAAAATGAGGTTTCTACCGTGTGCCTCTCCGGTCGATAAATGTGTCGGAAACCTCATTTTCTGATGGATTTCCGACGAAATTATCCATCCGCAAAATGATGCTTTTTTCAGTAGTGATGGGATTTTATATGTTCTCAGTGTTTACCGATATAAAAGTTGAAGAGGCCTCAAATGGATATGAGATTTTTGAATGATGCATTCAAACTCAATACTAATGATCACCAATCATCGGTGTAATTCTACGAGTGTTTAAACGGTCTTCTACCTAGTTGTATGATCAAGGTATATCAAAGAAACTTAGGGTTAACCTTCTTAGACATATGTATTGTTTTGTATATTCTTGATGTTCAGCTAATCACTAAACGTACCTGTAGGTCTAGTTGAAACATGACCAATGTATAACTTTGTCCCTAAATAAACTCCCCTTGTATTTGGTATATATGGGAAGAAGTGAAAAGATGTAAAAGCATATATACCCATAAAAATCACATGTATCAAACTTTCACATTTCATTTATGTCGATCAATCATATGAATATATTTTATCGGTGAAGAATATGATTTTAAATACAATAAATTAAAAACATGAAGATTCTGATTTGTCTTTATTTTTTGGCCCCTTTCGAAAAGTTTTATGTAAAAAAGTTAACATGATGATTTACTTTTGCATTTTATTAGGTTGTCCAATTTTGTCAATAAAAATTACTAATTTCATCTTGACAACGTATTAATGTCTTAAGACAAGCCATCAACTAAGAACCCTTAGGACACACCTACTAAAAAGACTAATTTTGTTTTAGTGGTCTCATCCAAATTAATAAAGACCGTCCTTAGGATTTTTCGTGTTATTGAGGATTTGTTTTCACCATGAGAACATCATAATGATGAAATATAACAAAGTCATAAAATGTTAAATAAGAATATGCAGTCACATTCCATTATAAATTAAATTGCATATCTTTATTTACACATGTATTAAATTCATACTTCAAGCATGGACTTCCTTAGAATGTGTTTGATGGTCGTTTTCAAACTTTTCATTCTTCCTGCAATCTTTTTGTCCATCAACTTGCAAATCATCATCAATCGTAATCGAAACAACTTTCATGCCATTCGGACCTTGCACGGCGTTCTCGCTCACCTTTAAATGCTCGTCGATATGCACTAGTTCGCTTTTGTTAGATGCGTTGCTGCATTTCGATTTCTTTAGGATGAACCACAAAGCAAATACGGTGAACCCTAGGAAGAAGACACAACCAAACGACACAAAAACTACGAATACGGTGGTGGCCATTGTGAATTTCTTTTTATTTGATGAGATCGATTAGATTGTGGTATGATGTGAAAAATGAAGTTTCAAGGATGATTATTTGTAGTAGAGAAGGGTGGTGTTGTTGTGTTGATGACTTCAAAGCTTCAAGAAACTTGACTTGACTCTCGTTCTAAGCAACTTAGTTGGTTGTATTATAAAACACTTCTCAATATTTCAAGGAGTCAACTTGGAATATTTTAGTTTGGTGTTGATAAGGTTTTGGTTTATTCAAATTTATATTATTATTTGAACTATATATCCCATAACCGAATCGAATATTGTTCAGATTTGATTATTTAGCTACTAACTATAAACCAAATAAGCCTTTTATTTCACTTTCAGATAGTTCATAAATATAAGATATAATTAATATCTTAAATATTAACTTGAAACTTGGGGCCAATGGGGTGCCAAAAAATTTATATATAAGTAATATCAACGTCATGTGAGGACAATTGTTAATCCTATGTTAAGTAAATTAGTTGATAATGTAGTTGGTAGCTAATAAATAAATCATGTTTGATCAAAACTATAGATACATATGTAAAATGATTAAAACGAAAATTTTGTATTATAATATTGTATAATGTATTTAAAACATTTTTCTAATAATATTAATCAACACATATATTATAAACAACATAATAAAGATATATTAAATATTTTATATTTTAATTAAAATAATTTAAAATTAATTAACTATATATGCTATAAGTTATGAATTTGTTCAAACATTTGTAGGAAAAAACCTACCTTAGTTTATGATCTTAAAGAACCGTGATGTATATATGGATAAAAAATAAAATTGGTCAATTCTTACATATCTTAATTAATTTATAATTTTTATAATAGATAATCAATAAATTTGGCAGGGACAACCTGAACTATGTTAAATGGAACATATGGTCGATTTTCCATTAGGTAAGGGATTTGATAATTAGCACCAACAAGGAAGAGTGTCGTTCAAGTTTCCCAGAGACTAAAGTTATCTCTACTAAATCAAGGTGGTTTGGACACAATTTATAGGATTGTTGCAGAAGTAGATAAGGATAAACCTAATTTAAACAATCTTAAGAAAACACTAAGTTTTTACTTTGTACAAGTAAAAAAGTAAGAAGAGAACCACNAGAGAGAGAGAGAGTGTGTGTGTGTGTGTGTTATCAAAAAAGAGAGGCCTTCTCTGATACTTACACTCAACATTGTTAGGGCACATGAACAGCTTGCTAAATTCAGAAAGAAATTTTTTTCTTTGGATATTCCTCAGGCTACAGTTGATGGTCTTGAAGTATTGCTCACAAATGAGAGAAATCTTATTTCAAAGTTGAAAGCTAATTTGAAGGTCGAGCTAGATTTTGCTGTAAATTATTCATACGCAAATGCTCAGAATTTGAAGTTGATCACTTCTCTGAGAGAGGAAAATGATGGCTTGAAAAAGACGGTTCTTGAACTCTGTTAGCAATTTTATTTGCTAATAATAGAAAGCTTATAAATGAAAGCCTTTTTACTTTGTAATTCTCTCGTAATGGGCTTGGGCTTAGTGTAGGTCAATTCTCTAGCATAAATAGGGAATGTCTTGTATGAATGTTGTAATGATTTTTTTCATCAATCATGAAGGTGAATCAATGAGAGTCGACTTTCACATTTGAGTATTCTTTAATTTTCCGTTTTTTACATTCAATAAGAGTCTCTCATCTTCATCTTCATCAAGAATTGTTGGTTTCTATTTCTAACAAACTCAATGAAGAGAAGAAAGGGGTTCAGAACAAGATTTTGTCTTATCAGTTAAAGGAGTTAATTCTTTCGAAGAAGATATCTGATTTTGAGCAAGTTGTAATCAATGAAAGAAGTAGTTTTAGGGATGAAAGACAAAGTTTTGACAAGGAAAGAAAAGATTTTGAAGATGAACAGAAAGTATTTAAGGAAAAGATATCTGATTTGGAAAAGAAGTTGAAGGATTTGAATAAATGTTGTTCAGATAATACTGATGATATTAGTTCTGTTATTGATGAGGAGACAGATGTTGACTTAGCCAAGATGGTAAAGGAAGCAAAGCACAGGTTTGAGAATGCAAGAGAAACACAGTTGAAGACAAGCATACTAAACTGTCAAGGAAGATAGTAAAGTTGGAACAAAGGTTGGAAAATGAGAGGCAAATGTTTGGGAATGAGAAGAGGAGTCTTCAAGAAAAGCATGCGGAAGTACTCAAAGAGATGATAGAAAAGCAAGGTTTGTCTAAAAAGGAGCTCACAAAGAATATTTCTGATCTCCAGAAAACATTGATAGAAGAAAGGAAGGTTTTTGATTTGAAAAGTGATAAATTTTCAAAGAAGGTCTCGGAGATAGAAAGAAAGATTGCCATTGAAAGAAAAGAGTTTGAGGAAAAGATTAAAATGATTGAAAGTGAGAAGAAGTCTTTGAAGAAAAAGAATGTTCGCGTAGAGAAGAATAAGCATGTAGAGAATGATTTTGAAGAAGAGAGACAAGTTTTTCAAAAAGAGAAGAAATCTATTGAAGAGAGAGTTGTTGAATTTAGAAAGAAGGTTGCTAATTTAGATGTACAGATTTTTGATGAAAGACATGCATTTAAAAGAAAGGAAAAGGTTTTTCAGAGTGAGAAGAAAGATCTGGAGCAAATGATTGTTGCAACAGAGATGAAAAAGTCTGAGGTAAAAGATTTTGAGGTAGAAAGGACAATATTTGAGACAGAAGTTAGGAAACTTTCAAAGAAATTATCTAAATTGTCAACGGACATCATGAAGGAGCAACAAATGAGATCTGATCAACAAAAGCAGTTTGATGTAGTTCTTGAAGAAAGAAACAAGTTGTCTGAAAGAGTGAAAGAAATTGAAGGTATACAGTTCAAGGTTAATATGTATGAACGAGGTTGTCATGATACGATTGATCAGTCACCTTATGTAGGTTCAGCAGATTTTGAATGTTCTTTCAAGACTGCTTCAAGTTCATTGCATGCAGTTGTTTCTTCCAAAAGGGTATTTAATTCAAGTGGTAAGATTCGTTCTTCTAATCTCTTATATGATCATTGCGTTGATGCTTCAGGTAATAATCGCGTTGATGTAACCCCAAAAATGGTACAACCTCATTGTCGAATCAGTTAAAGAACGTATGTCGAACATCCCTGCTTTGTAAAAAACATTTAACAAGGAAGCAGTCAACTTTGAGTTTTAAGCCCACAAGTAAAGGGGGGGGGGTCTGGGAGTGGGTCTTTGGCTACTCAATCTTTTAGCCAAAAAAATGTAGACTAGTCTTGGGAAAAATGTCTATTAAAGATAATCGGCCTTTTAGCATGGTTGATGACGAGGGTCTTAGAAAGTTTGTATGGGAGTTGAATCCGTTGTTTAAGTTTCCATCAAGGTGGACTGTCGCGTGAGATTGTTTGTCAATTTATAAAGAAGAAGCTAAAATACTCAAGGATCTTTTGAAAGGCCAAACAATTTCTCTTACCACTGACACTTGGTCTTTGGTTCAAAATTTCAACTATATGTGTCTTACGGCACATTGGATTGATGATGAATGGGTTTTACAAAAAAAGATTCCAAACTTTTGTCCGATAGCCAATCATAGGGGAGACACCATAGGGAAACTTGTATACTCTTGTCTTCAGAAAATGGGGGATTGAGAAGGTATTTACCGTGACAGTTGATAATGCCTCTTCTAATGACGATGCTATTAGATTTTTGAAGACGATGTTAAAGGCACCTAATGATGTGTTGGATTGTAAGTATTTGCATTTACGCTGTTGTGCACATATCATCAATCTTGTGGTCAGAGATCGATTAGAAGAGCAGTACACTTCGATTCCTAGAATTCGAAATGCGGTAAGGTACATGCGATCATCACCTTCTAGATATTCAAGTTTTAAACAATTTGTGGATCGAGTGGAAATAAAGTGTAAACAAAAACCATGTCTTGATGTTGATACAAGGTGGAATTCCACATTTTTAATGTTGGAAACAGCTATGAAATATGAAGATGCGTTTGATAGGTATGTTTTATAATTTATAGTTTGGTTATTTAATTTACAAGTATTAATATTAATGTGTTTTTTTATTAATAATTTGTATGTTGTCTATAGGCTTTTCGCGATAGATTCGAATTATAGATCTTACTTTCACGATGAAGTTGATGACGACTGTGAAGGTAGCACAAGGAAACGGAAAAGAAGTGATGGAACAACCGGTCCTCCGAAATCGCACGAATGGGAGAAAGCTAGGTACGATTTTACTTTTTGTCTTTCTATCTTATGCATGATTAATTTTATTTAAACTTGGAATTTTATTATTTTAGTAACCTAATACATGATTATTTTATTTGAAATAGAAATTTTGTCGAATATTTGCAAATTTTTTCTGAAGTGACAACCAAAATTTCTAGTTCCAAGTATGTAATATCAAACCTATTTTTCTCCGAGCTTGTGACAATGCAAGCAACAATCACAAGAATGTGCCATAGTATAGATGAAGAAAAGCAAAAAATGGTGAAGTCAATGAAGGTAAAATATGACAAATATTGGGAAAATATAGAAAATATGAACTTTTTGTTATATGTTGCCGTTGCTTTGGATCCACGCAACAAGTTTCGTTATGTCACCTTTTGTGTAGAAATGATATACGGTAAAGGCACCGACAAAACAAAAGAGATTTTGTAGAGAGTGAAGAAAACTTTGGAAGATTTGTTCGAGCACTACCAATAGAAAGTGGAGATGAGAAAAGAGAAAAGATATGGTGGTTCTATTTCTTCTAGTGGTATGCCTAGTACTCTTGGTGATACAAGAATTGATTTGGAGCGTGAATTTGATAAATAAGATGATGAAGAAGAAGATTGCAAGAGCGAGGTTGATGTTTATTTGGCCGATGGAAAGAGAAGAGATAAAAGGTTTGATCTTTTAGGTTGGTGGAAAGCAAATTCGGTAAAGTTCCCTACACTTTCACAGTTAGCTAGGCATGTGTTAGCAATGTCGATCTCCACAGTTGCATCGGAGTCGGCATTTAGTACCGGTGGTAGGGTTATTGATAAATATAGAAGTTCACTTAATCCAAAAACCGCGGAAGCATTAATTTGTACGCAAGATTGGGTACGATCTTCTCCAGTGGATATCGAGCTACTTGACATGCCTATTGCTTCCATAGAAGAGTTGAACGAGAAGTTGGAAAATATCGAAATTGGTAACGTTTTGTTTCATTTTCTATAATTAATATTTTAGGATTTGTAGATATTAATTGTTGATCTAGACTCTCCTAAGACTGATGAAATAATAATGACCCTGATCTTACTTCGTGTAGATACTTTTATTCACACTCANATTATTTTATTATAGAAGCACCTGATGTAATAGATAGCATTCTATAAGGGACTCGCTGAGTCTGTTCAGCGACCCTGATATAGGATAGTCAGAAGAATGAAGTACCAATCCTCAAAACAATGAAGTCAAGCAACAAAGAATCATCAGCGATGTCGAAGAAATAGTTGATGATAAAGTCAAGGCTGTTCGCGATATGAAGACGGATTTCAGTGATAGCTACCTGACCACAACATGCTGACACTCAACAAGGACTATGCCTTAGTGACTCGCTGATGTCTACAAAGACTAGCGACTTCTTGCCACTTATCAGAGGAGTGTAACTAATGAAGTTTAGTTGTCTTATTATCTTTAATGCACAAAAAGGACAACCATGCTTTTACTGACATAGTACAAAAGGAACGTTCTCTTTACTGTTCCCTCTGTACTTATCAGCCCCCAAAAGCAACCTTGCACTATTTCCACCATACTACCCATACCATGCGTAGTATATTAAAATGGTAAAAGGTACACAAGGTCCATCCAATACACAACACGTGTAAAGGTGACCTTACCATGCATTTCATGCATGAAGTATAAATAGAGGCCTTGGGGTGTTTTTCAAACATACATCAGAACAACTCTATCTTATACTGAGTCCTTTCTCTTCTCTCTTCTGTCCTTTTTTCTTTCTATTCTTTATTCTCGCTAGTGCATTAGTGAAAGCTTTGTGATAAACTTTAGATTGTTTAGATTAGGATACCTCATTTTCTATTTCCGCAACAATCTTGTAAATTCAGTATTGTTTTTAACACAAGAATTTAAAAGTGAAACTGTGTGTCAAATTGTATTCAACCCCTCCCCCCTTCTACAATTCCTTACTGCTTGAAGGCTACCCTTTTGGGAACAACATTAATATTTAATATTTTGTGTGGATGAATTTTCAAATGAACAAGACACGTCTAATGATTGAAGATTGAAGCTCGGGAATTGAAGATTTGATGCATGAAGTTTGAAGATTGTTAATTTATTTTGGTTTTCAATGTGATAGACTTACACATGGGATTTGAGGATTTGTATGTTGATATTTGATACTTATGTAGTGTTTAATTTTATTTTGGGATTTGACGATGGAAGATTTGATGCACGAAACTTTAGGATTGAAGATTTGGTACTTTATACTTATGTAATCTTTAATTTCTTTTGGTTTTCAATTTCATAGACTTATGTCTTATGTAGTATTTAATTTTCAATTTCGTAGACTTCTAAATTTTGAATTATTAGGCTTTCAAGCTTATATGTTTCTATCTTATATTCAATAAATTGGTTTTTAAGAATCTAAACANGTTCGGTCCAAACCGGTTTCGGTACGGGAAAAAACCGAAAAAAAAAACCGAAAACCGACCACCAACCACCATTCAGTTTTTAACCGAACCAAATTGAAAATTAATCGAACCAAAAATTAACCGAACCGAAAAAATAACCGAAAACCCAACGGTTTAGACGTCCAAAAACCGAACGGCTCGGTTTTCGATTTGGTTTCGGCCAAAAAACTAAACCGAACTGTGCTCACCCCTAATGAAAGGTAAGAAAGTTTGAAAAGTCAAAGGATCTACTGAAAAGGTAGATAAAACAAAGTCGTTTGTTCCAAAACCAAAAGTTCAAAAGAACAAAGCTTTTCAAGACACGTCTTTTGGTAAGTCTAAGTTGATTTATTCTCGAAATCACCTTATTAGGCTTTCCAAAAGAAAATCATATGGTTCTTACTTTAAAACAAATGATTTTGTTTATGACGATTATATTGATGATAGATTTGGAATTTACAAGATTTCATCTTATAAATCATCTATTTCTAACAAAGGAGGATCCACATCCAAGTGGATACCAAAATCTGTTTGATTTTGCAAGTTAATGGCTTTTGAACAATTCAGTTCAAAACCCGTACTTCAAAGTAGTGGCTCCCAAATAAATTAGTTCAGGACCCGATCTTTAATGTCTAGTGGCTTTTGAATAATTCAGTTCAAAACCCGTACTTCAATGTAGTGGCTTGTAAACACTCAGTTTAGGACCCGTACTTCAAATATGAGCTTAAATGTAAGTATATTTCTAAACTCTTAGTTTAGAACTTGAGATTAAATGTGTTTAACCAAGGTAGTCATCATAAGAGACTTGTGTTAGTTTCTGTTTTATTCTGAATTGTTTCAAGAATTACCATGTGTTATAAATTTCTTGATATTGTTATTTCCATATCTCAAAATTTCTTGGATTATTCGATGCAAATACACCCGTTTGAATTCCAATTTGGTTTCAAAGAACGTTATTTCAATTTCAATGATTCAATTCTTATTCGGATTATTAATTGTGGATTGTTCTTCACAATTAAACTTTCTAATTATTGATTCATTTCGTTGCAAACACTGTGCTTACTGAGTCAATCTGTTTAGCGCTTGAATTTTGTTCATTGGAATTCATGATCAAGAGTTTTGGTTTCTGCAATCAATCATCAGATGTTTGAGCTACTGAATGGATTTCTTCAACATATGATCAATTCAGAATATGTTCCCCATATACTTATTGAGTTACACAGATATATCACAGACATATCACGTTCTGATATGAAATATACTCAATGATTCAAAGAATATCATTTTATGATATCAAATTTGTGTGATAGGATATAGGAGTTTCTATGATCAATCCAGAGCCGGAGGATCTACCCAAGAAACAAATCCCTAGGGTAGAATAGTTTGAAAGGGACTGAATGAGGTAAAATGCTTTGAGAGCTTGAGTGTAGGGGAAAGTTAAAAGAAAATGGTGAGTGTGAGACATGATCAAAAAGAATAAAGAAGATCCTTACCAAACCGAAATAGTTATCCAGGTTACCACATAATTTATTCATTCCCGGTCTTTGGAGATGAATATTGAAACAAGACATGGACCTAATGTCGATAACTCATGTCACCCCACCAAGCGACTCAAATATCTCTTCAAAGATGTTTGTTTCAATTTGCACGGGGATTTAGCATATAATCTGTTGGATCGTAAAATCCTTACAATTTTGGTATTGATTATACCTAGTTCACTCTTGAACAAATAGATATCAGCGGAAGAGTAAACAAAGAGTAAATCAGGGCAAATGCAAATATAACAATGAAGAACAGTAGCTTAAACACCAAGAACACACACTAGAAAGTGTAAAACAAGAGCAAATTCACTCAATTATTTTTATTCAGATCTGAAAGGCTATTACATTAAACATTGAAGCATCCAAAAAGCACATTAAAAAAGCACACAGAATACAAGTCCTACCCGCTATTTATACATACTCCTAACGACCTAAGCCATAAGATCTTGACACGTGGCTTCATCTGAGACGTTGAAAGTAAGTCGGTTGGAGTAGTGAACACGTGAGAGGCACGAGCGGCTAACGGACTTTAGAAGTAAACAATTGCATCACAGAGGGTTTGTGATAACATCCTCTATGATCATCCTTAGGCTCTGTAAGACTTTTCTCAAAGGTCCAAATCCTCAGAGCCTCTGTCAGTAGCCTCAGAGCCTCTGTCAGTAGCCTTAGAGCCTCTGTCAGCTTTCACTTGTATACCTTTGTACCTTCTAATGCAGAGCCTTCTGTTACCCTCTGTGAGACATCTTCTGTCAAACCTGAGCTCATTTTTCCATACTTTTACATCAGAGACCTATGGGAGCTAACAATCTCCCCCTAAGTATTGAAAAATGAAGTGCAACAGTCCAATACAGTGGTTTGACAGAAACAAGAGGAGAAAGGTTCAACCTCTGTAAAACGTTACATTACTGAAATTGAAATTGCATGAATTACAATAAACAAAAGATTTCATCATTTAATGCCTAGTTTTGGATGAAGAGTTCTGTAATGTAGATGGTAATTCAGCAAATGGTAGGGAAGAAGCCCTTGACGATGATGTTGGTGTAACTGTTGAATTTGAAGAGAATGAAGAGGACGATGAAGAGAGCGATCTTAATATTGTAGAGCACTATCTCAGAGGGCAATATGTAATCTTGAATCAGGGTTGAGTGGTATGCCCTTCTGTGACCTCCTCTGTATTAGTACACCTCTTTCTGCCTTCTGTGAAAAACTTGATACAGGATAAGCTTCGCAACTTGTCCAGTTTGGTGAACACTTTCGTGGCAAAGGTTTAAGCTCCCCCTCTGGCACGTAGTTGTTCAGGGAACCTGAGGATCCAACACATGAGTCCTCAGTAGCCTTGGAGTGTAAGGCGCCCTCAGAGGCGGTGTTGATGTTACCTTCTCGGGGACTTCCACTGGATCCTCAAACTCTCTTGAATTGAGAACCTACCAGTGTTCTGTCGATTTCGTGTAAAGTAGGTCCAGAGCCTGACTTCATAGAGGGATCGAGTGGAGACTTAGGGTGTTCTAGACCCTGAGCCTCTGTGTATCTCTCACTTGTCTCTAGAGCAAGTTGGGGTTGGTCACTGTTGTGAGGAGAGACAACAAATGCCTCTCTGTAAGGTAGTGTCGAGTCCTTGGGCGATGGGACTCTTATGTTAAAACCTCTATCCTTTTGAGATGATGAAGGAGTAAAATAGGGTTCCCGGCTAGGAATTTCAACAAAGGGTAAAAGAAATGCCTTTGCGAGGTTGGTTGGGTTGTGTGCACTCCTTTTTCAATGACTGGGTCGGCTAGAACACGACCGTTAGAAATGTGGTTGTAACATCCACTTTCCTTTTAACAACATTTAACAGAGAAAAGTAACCATAATTGCGGAAGTTTAAATAAAAGGTAATTACATCAAAATTTCCCAAACTCGGTCCAAAAATGTAAATTGACTTATAAAATACAAAATCCACTAATTGACAGGTTTTCAAACCAAAGTAAACGTTTAGTTATTCATTTAAAAACATGATCCAATAGTAGCTGAAACGATTCTAGATCCGAGTCATCAAACGTGTCCCTTCCCCTTGTCTTTCCCTGAGGTACCTGACACTGATCAACATGAAACCACAAAGGGTTAAGTATAAAACTTAGTGAGCACAAACCTAGGTTCTATGAATGCATGAACATAATCGAAGGCATAAGGTAAGACTAGACATGTATCGTGACCCATTACTCAAGGTGTTNGCCTCTGAACCCATCTTCCCTAGAGGTATAAATACCCTCATAGGTACTATCGTGAAATTACATGCCAGACACCACATTTAAACCCACATATACCATGATCACACATATATCATCTTGAACACAGGTTAATGTACTCACCTGACAATGAAGTCTGATCGTTACACACTGGATTCGTA
>LUCG01061784.1:0-11046 GCA_001633085.1 Carthamus tinctorius | reverse complement strand
ACAAATTGGTATTGATCAAAGTAAAATAAATATTTAGAATTGTGTATTTGAATATTACAATGTGATCATAACACGAGTTCATAAAAAAAGTAGAAAATCATCAAGCACTTCAGAATACTTATAGTCGATTGAATCATATTGTTTTAAAGTTTGTTGGGTGTTACAAAAAAACCTACATTGACGTGAAAATGGGTTGAATGAAGAAGACAAAAAAACACAACACTAGAGTTATATTGTTCGTTGGAAGGTGGACAATTCAATTTTTTACATGTTTGAGTTGAGTTGTGTGATCAAGGAAAATGGATCCCTCAACGAGAGAAAAGGAGTTGCATAGGTTGACCAAGTATAATATAGGGTCTATATGAACAAAAAATGTTGGTTCAGGCCAACATAGCTCATTATTTTCAAATACAAACACGTCGACCCATGAACTAACGTCGACTGTTCATCCAATGAGAAAGAAAACTTCAAAGGTAAAGGTAAACAAACTTTATCAACTAAGTCTATCTACCATATCAATAAGGCGATAGTAGAACAATTCGATCTTGATGCTGAAATAATAAAAACATTGAACAAATATACAAAGCTATAAAAGCACAGTAAAAAAGAACGAGAGAGAAAGAAAGAGGAATAGGAGAAAGTGAAAGATCGACCTAAAAAGAAATGGATTTATCAACTATGACAAAGCAACAATGCAAATTGTACCATAGAAAAATTCAACAACTTTTAGACAAATAAAGATGTAACTTTATTTGTATTGTTTTATTAATAATGCGTATTAGATTATATTATATGTAATCTTATATATTAGATTGTAGGGTAAAACAAAGAATAATCCTTAAAGTTTTGTTTGTTTTACGGTTTAACCCTCAAAGTTTATTTTTAAATGGAATAACCATAATATTTCATTTAAATGATGTTTTAATCCTCAAAGTGGCTTATTCACTAAGCATCTAGTGGGAGCTTTATGCAAAAATCCAAGTTTTTTTAACACCTATCGTTAAGCCACTACCAAACAGACATAAAAGTGGCTTATTCACAGCTTATTCAGTTCTTTGAGGGGTTTTTGGTAGTTTTTGTTTGTGTCTTATTCACTTAGAGGGTAATGGGCTATATGTAATTACTTACAGCTTAAAAAGGCAACCGACAAGCATAGGTAAAATTTTAAGATAAGGGCTAAAGTAACAAGTCAATGAAACATTATGGTTATTCAATTTAAAAATAAACTTTGAGAGTTAAATCGTAAAACAAACAAAACTTTAAGGACTAAAACATCATTTAAATGAAAGATTATGGTTATTCATTTTAAAATAAACTTTGAGGGTTAAACTGTAAAACAAACGAAACTTTGAGGATTAAAACATCATTTCAATGAAACATTATGGTTATTCCATTTAAAAATAAACTTTGAGGGTTAAACCGTAAAATAAACGAAACTTTGAGAATTATTTCGTGTTTTACCCTAGATTGTATGTAATTTTATCAATTCTATTTTAATATGGTATAATTGTAACTTTAGGTAATTATTAAATTCAATGCTTAAATTAATTTAGCTATATTGTATTTATATTTATTTCAAAAATTAACATATATACATCCATAGAATATTTATTGAAAAAGAATAATTAGTTTAATTGAAAAATAATTAACATTGTTAATTCAAAAGATGCACTGCTTTATATAAAGTTTATTTAGATAATTAAAAAAATAAAAAGTGAAATAAGATGCAATATAAGTTTGGAATAACAATCTAATGTCAATTAAAATATTACTTTTTTTTCCATTGACTTATATAATATTCAAATTCAACCCAATCTCAAAATTTTCATGTCGTAATTATAATTCTCTACAATCCAATCTAATCTAAAATATTATTTTATAAAAGTTTTACATTTAATTTTTTTCATCGTAAATATAATTATAAATAGATTAAACCCACCATTACATATTTTAAAACGTAATTATAATTACAAAAACTTGTCATACGACCGAAAATAAATAAAACAAAACACCAGAATGAGACTTTCGGTTTTTTAGGGAAATTTGTATCGAATGTAGAAAATTGAAAGATATTGAAATTTTAGAATTCGCAAATATAAAAATATTGAAATAAAGAAATATTGGTGTGATAAAAAAAATATTTTAAATCAATCTCTATTTATAGGGAATTAAAAAAATATGACTTTTGATTTTCTTTTTGTTAATATCAAAAATTTAATCAAAATAAATTTTATTAAAATGATAAATAAATATAACAAATAGAATTATAGCACATGTCACATGAATGAAAACCCATATGCAATGTCAAATTGTATGGTGATCAAGTTGGGATAAGATCGCCATCTACCTTTTCTTTTCTACTTCTTTTTAAAATTAATTTTTTTTGTCTTATTTATGATCAAATTGTCTTGGATCACCATTGTAAATAGTTTTAGAGTAGGCAAGTAGCTTCTTGAAGCATTTACAACCTCCTTGTAAATGATATGGTATTGCCATATGTATAAAAAAATGTAAGATTTTGTAATATTGCAAAGTTTTTCAAAGTATTTATATGGCCCCATTTCATAATTCTCTTTTCTTCTTCTTCTTCTTCTTCTTCTTCTTCTATTTATTAAATAAACTATTTTATAAATTGATGATCTTAATTTATTTATAATTAAATTAATTATTTTTTATTATAAAAAATATTATAATGTTAATTTAATTAATTTATTACTTTGTTTAAATATTAAATGTTGGTATTTTTATTAAATTTAGTTTATTGTTAGTTTTTTGAATGTTAATTTAAATATATTTATAAAATTCATATCCATAATCTATTTTAAATAACTAATATTTCTTTACAGAATCTTTTTTTATTTAAATTATTTTAATTTGATTACTAAAAATAAAAATATATTAATAAAATATTCACTACAAGGATTTCTAATATTTTTTAAAGTGACACATTATTAAAAAAATCATATGTTAATCAAATAATAATAAACTAAATTAAGTTTTGTTTACAATAATTTAATATCAAATAATTTATTAATTACAATAAAATAAAATATTTAATTTTAAAATTTTTTTGTTCAATAAATAAATGCTTATAATTATATTGATTATCAAATGTTAAAAAATATTTACTTAACATATAAAATAAATACATTGCATTAATCCCTGAAATTTTGTCAAATCTTTTTAAGATCTGATCGTAAACAATGACTAGTTAACCTTCTATGTACTTGTATGTGATTTTAAAGATTGTTTTCTTACCCAAAAAGTATGCTGCGAGAGTTTGGGGCATAACTATAAACAGTGATCCATCTGAAGATATGACATCAAATATAATGTTAAATTTATAATAAAGGGGTGGGTTTGCAGCGGCCAGATGGGTTTGGATCATTACACCCCCCTCTACCTTATGATGTGACACTGTTTCAAACTTCTATGTAGTTTTAGCCATAAATAAGTTAACTTTTTANTGTATTATATTTTAATTAATATTAATTATTATTTAATATTCTTTTTCTTTATTGTTTATTTATATTATAGTTTAGTTATTATAAATTACTAATAAACATTTTTTGTACATACATTTGTATAACGATTTATGTTATACCATCTTACTATATTATTTTATATAAATACTGGGGTATTTTTTTTGTTTTTTATTTAAAAATAAACAAATTTATTAATATAAATATTATTTTTTCCTTATAATAATATCTAATATAAATATAAAAATCATAATAATTTATAAAGTATAAGTTTATGTCTTTTAAACATAAAATAATAACAGAAAACAGAAATAATTGTTGACATTACCTTATAAATAATTAGCACAATTTTCGATGCATTTTGCACTCGTATTTAAGATATTGTTTGATAAAATAAACTAGCTTATAAGTCACGCATATGTTTGGATGGATCATAAGCTAGTTTATAAGATAGTTTTTTGAAAAGCTACTTTCACTAACGTTTCGTTGACTTATATGACTTATCATTTTTATTTCAAAATATACCCCCTTGCTAAGTTTTATACCAGCAATTTTTTACACACCGTTTTTTGTCATTTTATATTCATAAGCTACCTTATCAGCTAGTTTTTGCCAATCACATCTTATTCATCAGCTACCTTAGCGGTCATAAGCTAGCTTTTCAGCTCTTTCTTATATACAAAAATGCTCTTTCTTATATACATAATTCACAAAACATTACACAATATGACATGACATAAAGCAATTCCTTATTTTATTCAGTATCACATCATTAAAAAATACTAATATAATATTAACAATTATCAAAACCCAAGTCCGACTCGGACAATTGCCAAGTCCGACTCGGACAACTTGCCAAGTCCGACACGGACAATTACCAAGTCTGACTCGAGGAAAAATTCCGACTCCGGGATTTTTCAATCATCGAGGAGATCGAGCCTGATACCCCAAAATCCAATCCAAACAGTTCTAAAAACACGAATTAAACCATAAATGCACCTACAAATGATCCTAATTCAGTCCTAGACTAGATTAAGATCAAGGATTAGCGATCTTACCCAAGAATTGATGAAGAAGATACTGAGATGATGATGAAGACGATGAATGCTGCTAATCTTCCCAAAACACGCACACACACACACACTCTGATAAAATTTACCCTAAATGGATAAAACCCTATGTCATCACCTTAAGTATGATGGGTCATGCCCTTGGCCTAAATTCTTTTTCCAAAAATAGCTAAGCCCACAATCTTAATTAAATTCCAAATTTCACAAAAGTCATAATGAAATTTCAAATGAATCGTCACCAATAGATCCAAATCTTTAAAACATTTACATTTCCGAAATCCTAGTTATTACAGTATGAAAGCAGATAAGTATCATTTCGATTCCCAAATGAAAAATATTGAAAGTTACCCCTTGAAAATGTACTACCCATTCATTCTCTAGATGATGGTAACTTTATTGGATTGTAACTCATCAAATCGGTCTAATGGATAGAATAAGCAAATGAGATTGTTAATAATCCATTGAGTTCGACACCACAAACAACATATTCGAAACAAATACATCATAGATAGAAATGACAACGTAGTTTCTCTTAATTACACCAAAATAAATTCTACATAACGACAATAAAATGAGTTATTTTTATTTAAATAAACCCATCAAACTTGTTGAATTAGATCATGTATCAAATAGTGTGTTAGTTTATTTTAAGCACAACAATAGCTTTCGTTTATTTATTTATATATATATGAAACATGTTAAAACAATAAAACGGTATTTGAATGTATATGTTTTAACATTACCTTTGTGTCAAATCTAAGTAGTGTGTTCAATAAATAATCATACTAAGCTCTTATCGTACATTATAAAAACGAACTATTACCATTTTAATCTACGCCGAATTCCACCAAAATCATTTTTTTTTGGGTGTTAGATTCATATTTAGGTATCCAACTTCAAAACTTTATTTTTAGGAAATTGAACTGAAATTAATTTTGTTCTTATTCTTATTTTTGAGGAATATGAATTTGATAACTAACTGGTTGTTTACTAAATAATGACCTAGGTAAATGCTTACAATTTCAAATACTTTATCGGTTGAACATTGAAAGTAGTAAGAATCTTATCCCGTAAGAGGGAAGACAATGATAAATACTCTCTTACTTAAGGGTGTAAGCAAGTCGAGCTTTTAACGAGCTACTCAAGCTCGAGCTTGTTAACTCTAGAGCTCGAGTCGATCTTGTTCATAAAATAGAACCCGTTTAACTTAATGAGTTGAGCTTTATAATACAAATGTTCGACTCGACTCATTCGAAAATTCGATTAAATTTTTCGAGGAAGGTCGAGCCATTCTAGCATACATTTTTTCGAGTCAAACATGCTCATATATTTATTAATTATGCAATAAAAATATAGTAATGATTGAGCTCAAGCTGATAAACAAGTTAATCGATCACAAGTTCGAAACCATAAACGAGCTTCGAGCTCGAACCTGATAACTCAAAAAATAATTGAGCTCAAACCCTACAATGAAAAAGTTGATCGAGCCCGAGTCGAGCTCAAGCCTAGTATTACTTTTTTGAGACCGACTCGATTAACCTATTATTTGACTTAACTTGTTTATACCCCTAGTCTTACACGGTAAAAGAGGGTGATGACTTTTATCCTCTCTTACCCGGTAAACGCATACGGGTTAAAAACTTTTACCATTAATTCATTATGATGGCCGCTAATGTTGACTATTAAGGTAAATAAAAGTGGTGTCTCTTCTGTAAGTGATTATCTGCTAAGTGATTGGTAAACGACCCCTAAATAATTTATCAAGTTCTTATCAGTTGTTGAGCATGACAAAATCTTATCCGGTAAAAGATTTTCACCTAGTTAACACTTACAAAGTAGGATACCCTTACCAAGAATCCATTTTAATTGTTGAAAACTTATCCATCATGGTAAGTTAGAATGATAACTCTTGTTGATAAATGTTTACTCGACAGCCATTTATGTGTTGATAACTAGACAAGACAAGATAAAACATTACATGATTGTGCAAAACAGATTAGAACAGAACAGTTGTTCAATGTTTGGTAAGACAAAATAGGATAAAACATAACAAATAAAATAATTAATTTACCCCTAACGAAATGTTTATATCTTTTGTATAATTTAATTAATTTATATAGTTTATTAAATTATAGTAGAATAAATAGTTTTATAACAAAATATATTATTAAAAAGTTTTTATCAGAACGATTAAAATGACACAAATATAAAAATTGATAGGTATGAAATCAATACATCATGAATCATCATCTTCATTAAACCATGAATACGAACACTGAAAACCTAACTCTCTCAAACTATCTCTCTGAATATTACAATGAAGAATCCCTACTACAAACTAACTCACAAAAGCTATTTATACCCCTAAGGGTATTTACACTTTAACCCCTCAACTATTACAAACTATACAACAAACTCTACAACTTGGATACAACAATAATATTGACCCTAACAAAAATTTTTATGTAGTTTCTAACTTTTGCATCATACAGTTCCTACATTATCTTTGTTATTATTAATATATAATAAGTTACATAATTACAATAAAATAGAACAAATTTTAAATAAAATATTTACTTAAAAAATGCTTTTATCCGATAAATAAATGCTTAGAATTGTATTAGTTATAAAATGTCAAAAATATTAAATTAAAATACTAAATAAAAACATTACATTTAATCGCATTTCCTTCTTGAATTTTTGTCAAATCTCTTTAAGATCTGATTGTAAACAATGATTAGTTAACCTATTATGTACCTGTATGTGATTTTAGAGATATTTTTTCGTACGAAAGAAGTATGCCAATAGAGATTTGAGGCATAAATATAGATAATGATTCATCTGAAGATATGACATCAAATATAACGTTAATTTTATAAGAAAATTGAATATAATGTTAAATTTATTATTTAATAAAAAGTTATATCAATATTAATCGACGATCATACTATGTGTTTCTTATTCATACATTTTTTATACACATAATTCATAAAACATTACACAATATGACGTGACATAAAATAATTTCTTATTTAATTAGATGCCACATCAACAAAAAATAATGATGAAATATTAACAATTATCAACAAAAAAAAAATTCATAAAGATCCGTGCAAACAATCATCACAAAATTTTAATTAGAAAACCAATATGATGAGTAGAAATTCGTTTGAAATTCACCAGAAATCATTTTACTGTGGTCTAAGAGCATCTGTAGCGCATCAAATGCATTAGTCTATATGGACCAGTTTAATAAATTATATGCCGTTAAGAGGAAGCGGTCCTCTCCACGTGGAGGTGGAGAGGTTCAAGCATGTGAACCGCTTCTTCATCCCTTTTCATGGACCATTCGCAATAAACATATACACTTCCAAGTTTTAACACGTAAACTTTTCTTTTTTCTTTTTACTATTTATCTATATAAATTAATTATTAACTTGCAAGTTACAACTATATAATTATGAATTATTTGTTGTAATTTTTAATTATTGTTTTTAATTATTATGAGCATATTTTAATTATAATAAGTATTTTTAACCATTATAATTTTTTATTATATAAATCATGAACCACTTCATGACTAGGAGAAAAAGATTTATAAAATATATAGAAAAAAGAAAACTCATATAACAAAGAAAGAGCGAGTTCATGTTACAGAGTAATGAACCTCTTATGTTCATAACTGTGAATGCTCTATAACTCTTTTCCATGTGGCACTTTTTGCTTGGTTGCTAGATCTTTATTCATCTTACTATCGTTAACCACATATGTTACATAATTTGTAAACAACCTTCCTATGGCTTTGTATTTAAATAATACTAAATCCCCCTTTGATTTTGTTCATTTTCTTGTATTAGATCTCTATAATTTTAGGAGGAAAAAAATCCCTACGCTGTCGGAAAATATTTTGTTTTGATGAATTCCACTAACATTAACAAAACGATGTTAGAACATCTTTAAGGCCATCCTTAACGCACACGGTATGGGGCCGGTACCGCCATCGGCACCGGCGGTAACACCGCCGCGGGTGACCGGTAGACGGCCGGTACCCAATCCCTTCGGTACGCGGACACCGGCTATAAAACCAACCCACTTCTCATACAACGGTTAATGATGAAAAGATATGGTGTTGGTAGGATAGTGGTAAGATAGTGAAAAGCTGATGTGGCAGCAGGTATGAAGGGTATGAGGGGTACAGTTAAGGATGGCCTAATAAGTGCTCTAAAATAGAGACGTAAAAAGTCAAAATCTCTAAAAAAAATCACATTCATTTCTAACAAATTTTCCATAATATTAAATACAACCAATAAGATATTACTTCTCTCTCATAATATTTAGAGTTTAAAATAATTTCATTAGTCGAAATGGTTTCTCTATCCTAAGTAATCATTTTTAGAGATATCTTTAAATTTGGAGATTGTAATCATCTCTCTCATACTTTCTCAATTTTAGAGAAAAGTTTAGGGAAGCTTTAAAGCAAAAAACCCACAAAATATTTATTTTGGATAAGCTTTTGGAGATGCTCTTATAGGCTTGTTCATTCTTCTCTTTTTTATTTAAAAAAATAAAGGCAATTATTTTAAATTTGAATTATACAATAAATTTATATATTTATAGGGTGATTTTAAATGCAAAGTATCCTAATTGGTGCAGACCATACACCATCAATTTTATCGGTTAAATGAATAAAATAGTTTCATGAAATTGTTTAACTTGATAAAACCGTTTCATATAAAAATACAAAAAATTTCATCAAAATGAAAAAATATATGAAACAATTTCATTTTTACGTAAAAAAACAAAAATATGAAACCTTTCGTCAAGAAAAGAATTATAATTAAACAATTTCATCAAATTAAATAATATCATGAGACAATTTCATTAAATTAATCAACGAGGTCCGAGGAGACAAGAAAACTAATACAAACGAGGAGATAGATAATACCGACGAGAAGAAACTCCATGAAAAAGTAAAAAGTAGAAAAAAGGAGGAATGAAACTGGTCAGGACATGAGTCGATGTAGGTTAGAAGAACAATCTGTCTCATATGCAGGACAAGTTAGTATCCATATCTTGAATACCTGTCTATCCGTCTTTCTGCTGAAGGAGAATCCAATACCTATATTTAAATAGTAAGAGTAACGTGTGAAAGTAGTTTCTTTTAAGGGTGTCCGGGCCAAAGCCTGACTAATCCCCGACAATTTTGGAGGCTAAACATGACCCCACTTAAATGTCCCCAGACATGCACACAGGAAGGCTCGAACTCGGTTAGGGCGCTATGAACCTCCCGAGGGATAACCAATATGCCACAGCACTGGAAGACGAGTGTGAAAGTAGTTGATTACATTGTTTTAAAACTCTACTGATCCCAAGTAGTCCATCTTCATCATTTTATATGGTTGTATAGAAAGTAAAGATGAGAAGGGATGACTAGAAGAATTGCGTGGAATGAATGAATTTCCTATGGCTATATAGAAAGTAGTCCATATCCATCATTGCATATGGCAGTTTCATCAAGACTCCATTTATAAAGTGGTAGAGCAATCTTGTCGTGCACTACGGTTTACGAATTGTATGGTTGGCATAATTTTGACTACTATAAAAAAGGGGCAAACAATGTATAAGCTTTGGGCTTTGGGGTGTTATCAGAGCCGATTCTTATAACATCGGGATGGTATGGCAAACCTCATCAGGGTATGATGAGTCCTTGAGGGGGATGTTTGTAACATCTTAGACGAATCCAATAACTTCTTATACTCTTGCACCAAAATAAAGTCGCATAACCACGATAAAATGAATTATCTTATAAAAGAGGAAAAAAATTCTATTAAACTTGTTGAATCAAATCATGTATTAAATAGAAATAGTGTCTTAGTTTATTTTAAACACAACAATAGTTTTTATTTATTTTATTTATGTGAAACATGTTAAAACGATATTTGAATGTATATGTTCGAACATCACCTTTGTTTCAAATCTAATTAGTGTGTTCATTAAATAATCATAGTTAGCTATTGTTGTACATTGCAAAACGAACTATTACCACTTTAATCTACGCCAAATTACATCAAAATCATTTTTTTTTGTCTTAGATTCATATTTAGGTATTCAACTTCAAAACTTTATTTTTAGGAAACTGAACTGAAATTAATTCTGTTTTTATTCTTTTTTTTTTTGAGGAATGTGAATTTGAATACCAACTAGTTGTTTACTAAATACTTACACATGTTAATGCTTACAATTTCAAATACCTTATCAGTTCAACATTGAAAGAAGCGAGAATCTTAGGGCATCCACACCAATCTTGCGGTTAGTCTTGCAAGGGACATGGACTTGTCATATGACAAAAATGTCTTGCAAAACTTTGAAAGACTTGCAATTCTTGAAAGGCCTTTCAAATACATTTTAACTAATATAAATCATATATTTTATATAAAAAACTTATTTTCATATAAATAATATATGTTATAATTAATATTTTTACTATTATTAAT
>LUCG01061737.1:0-32402 GCA_001633085.1 Carthamus tinctorius | reverse complement strand
AATATGTTGGTTTGGTAATTGTTGAGTATGAAATCAGGACTCTTAATGGTTAAAAGACATCCATGATACTTAATCATTCAGAGGATTTTGGAACCATTAAGAGGCAGTTCATTTTTTTGCCAAACAAAATTCACCTCTTAACTATTCAGAGGCTGTCTCTTAATGGAACTGTTAAGAGGTAAACAAACACCACGTAAGTATAAAGAGAGACTCCTCCACAACGGACCCAGTCGAGTTAAATTTTGGAAGAAGAGTCACGTGACAGGGAGCAAGCAAAGGTGGAAGAATACGAATGTGGCACGTGACAAGGCTGATTGAAAACTATACGATGGTTCCACGAGGAAGACGATGACAGAAGGCCGGAGCCACCACCACACCACCTGTAACAGTAACAAAATCCAAAGAAGAAGAAGAAGAAGAAACCAACCACACACACACACACACACACTATTCTTCTCTCTCTCTCTCTCCAAACCCTTACTCAATCATATAGATACAACCAGGAGGAGGATTTGCTATGGTGAAGAAGAAACGAGTTCCTGATTGGCTCAATAGCCCCATGTGGTCTTCTCCCACATCTCCACCGCCTAAACCTAAACCTAAATCACCACCGCCACCTCCTCCTTCCTCTTCCAATGCCGATCGTCTTGCTACTTACCTTTCCAAATCATCCTCTCTCAACCAACCGCATCTGCCTCCTTCTTCAATACCGCCTCCCAAGCCGGAAATTAGGGATTCTGATAATGACATTACTTCTTCCGTTGATGATTTTGCACGCCACGCCGACTTATTACAAGAGGTTTGTATATTCATCATCCAAAGATTTTCAATTTCACGCCGCCGATTTCTAGAATTTCAATTAGTAATTTTTTTTATAAATAAAATCATATGGAAAACGATTTCTATCGGTTTCGTTCTTGTTGAAGTTCTAATAATCTCATGTATTGTGCCTTGAATACTATACTCAAAAGGTTTTCGAAATGGAGACTGATGAATGATAGAAATCAGTAGTAATGATAGCAATCTTAATCAGCATGTGAGTTGTTAACTTGATATAATCCTTTTTGTTTGACTTCAGCTCTCCAGGAAGATTGTAAACATCGGAGAACTACGTCAACTCGCCTCACTGGGTATTCCGGATACTGCTGGCATCCGTTCCACTGTATGGAAGGTCTGCTCCTGTTCTTCGTAAATCAACTATGATAGAAGTAAACTGCAAGATATCACTGAGATAACTTACTGTTGTAGTGTTGTCGTCCACCACAATCACCAATGTATTGTGGTTGGCATAACTTTTTTTGTAGATGTGAAGGAATCACAACTATCATTTTCTATACAGCAATCGTTGCTTTTTGTGGAATGGGAGAATTAATTTTTGGTTTGTTCATATTCCAGTTATTGTTGGCATATCTTCCTAGTGATAAGGGGCTCTGGTCATCGGAATTGGCTAAGAAGAGGTCTCAGTACAAGCATTTTAAGGAAGACCTTTTGATGAATCCAGTAAGTTTTAGTTCATTTGCATCCGTTGGCCGGGAGATGTTGAAGCTGCATAGATTATTTGTATTGTGCCTACTATAAATGATCTTTCTAGGTCGTTATGTGGTGAATCCGTGTACCTTCTATAATTGTATAAATTGTAATGTTTGAAAGCATGCTGAACCTGAGTTTCCTTCAGGAAGTCATATGCTTATATAATTAGTGGACTTCTTGACATGTCCAAGTAGGGACAAGTTATAACTGTTCTATTATGTTTCTAAAGCTGCATGTGTTTGCACCAATTCCTGGATTCTAACTGTTTCCGTGGCTAGTCAGTCAGAAATCACGAGGAAATTGGAAGACTCCGCATATCCTAAAAATGGTGATCAGATAAGTGAGGGCAAGGGTTTACTGACAAGGTCAAAACTACCTCATGGGGAGCATCCTTTGAGCCTAGGAAAGACTAGCATTTGGAATCGATTCTTTCAGGTATTATTTCATAGTAGAAAGATAAATAGTTGTTTTCAATCCTAAAATTAAGTCCTTTGCAGTTCTCCATAATCAGATAGTCTAACATGTATTTTATGTACCAACAAATTCAACTGCTTCCAGTAACTAGGACTTAACTATGAGGCTTAGGCTATCTTGTACGAGAATGATAAAAGGGGTGCAAAAGCTTCCCAGGGTTCATGCTGATATAAAAATCTTCTGTCTGCTATGATGTAATATGATGGGAAAAGCTTTTAAATTGGTGTCTATCATACCAAATATATCAAATAGAGCCATAGAGGCATCGCGATTATGCTGCACAAAGGAGTTCACATTTGCCAACATAGAACAATTGAACTTATGATCTGATTGTTTCCACCAAGGGTGAAACATTAAACATGCATGCTGAATTCTTTATAATTTACCTAGTGACATTTAAAAGGATAACATGGTGGACAGATATTTTCATCAGCTATGGGATTTTGCCACTGTGTTGGACATGGTCATAAGGAATGACGAATATAAGACTACCATTTGTCTTTCAGCATGCTTTAGAATATGATAATCTTCATGTGCCACATTACCAAAGTTTGGCTTTTTTTCCTTTCTCTTTTGTGGCATTCTCAATCTGATTTCTGAACCCATTTTCGTTTTCAAATGCCATTAGTAGATTTCTTTCTGAAGATTCTGAATGTCTAATCTTAACTTGGAAATTTTGCTTAATAATATAGTTATGTTTCACACCATCTCTCTTCTGCATAATTCAATCTTGTTCCGGCCAAAAACAGAGACAAGTCTTGAGTTTCAGAGGAAATTAGAAATACCACATGGAAATTCACATAAGAAATTAAGAACTGACTAGATGAATAGTAGCATCTGTGGAGGACACATATTACATCTGGTGTAGTTGGAACAAATTAGAGATCTGGCTTGAATTCCTACGTTGTGGTGAGTTCTTTAGGCCATTATAGACTTTTCTTTTATGTTGCTGGAACCAGAGTAACTTGCTTCTATCCATGTAACTCCCCTGTTGGAATTTGGTTCCACTAGTTTTCATGTATGTTAATGCTTGTGGTATGCAATTTTTTTCTCTCAATGTTTATAACTTATGCAATTTGTAGGACACTGAGATCATTGAGCAGATAGACCGTGATGTGAAACGCACTCATCCAGACATGAATTTTTTCTCTGGCAACTCTGCTTCTGCGAAAGCCAATCAGGTAATTAATTGGAGAAAAAGCCTGCAGGTATCATAGTATCATACTACTGAAAATAAGCATATACACTAGTGTAGAGGTAAAAATAACACATTGCAAATTTAATGGAGGTCTGCTTTCTGGTTGTCTCTACCAATGTTGCTAGTGCTCCGTTAGCACATACCCCCTTTTGAACTTGCACAAATTACACATGTGAGATGATATGATTATGAGCTGTATTTGCCTGAGTCCAACATTTGTTACTTTCAGGAGTCTTTGAAAAATATACTGATCATATATGCAAAGCTGAACCCAGGGGTAAGGTATGTGCAAGGGATGAATGAAATCTTGGCCCCCTTGTTCTATGTGTTGAAAAATGACCCCAACGAGGATTGTGCGGTAAGTAAAGAACACTGATTTTTGTTTATGAATTTCTATTGCTTTTATGAAACATCACTTGACTGATAATTGGAAAATGACTATGATTGTTGAGGGGAAAAACATCTTCCCCCTTGTGAAAATGAAGTGAACTTATTTTGGTGTGAGTAATTATTGAAGAAAGAGTAGTTTGAGTGTTTTGAAGTCCCACCACATGAATTAGATCTCTAGCACATAATGCCAGAGCCATAGGATCTGTGGTGGATTTTTTTAATGTACTGTGCAAGACTCAGCATAATAATGAAATGTCAAGTTGCTTCTGTTAAACGATTAGGTAGATTTCACAACAAAAAGAAAATTCAGATAGATTTTCATGCATTATTGAAAGGGACCTGATCACCCAAGAAATGCGGTATGACAAGGGAGAATAGATATCAAGTACAAATGCTGAAACAGGGACCTGACTAATGAGGCATATGATCCAGTTATGGTTGGCTGGAGTCAAAAAAAGTGGAAGCAACACCTTAATGTAGCACATTGTATAGCAAAGGGTAGTTTGGGAAAGAAACAAAAGGAAGAATGTTAGGAATCTGGTATGAACGGTAAGAATAGGCATCAGGCATGCAGGGTTGGGTGGCTGAGTGGTCTATTTATTCCCTTTCAACTTGTGGCACATGAGATAAGCTTGCTCATCTTTGTGATTTCTGAAGGAACATGCATCTGTCCCATCAATGTCGCAAAATCTTACTGGCATATCTTGGTATGGATCAGGAGTGTACATCCATTCTCTTATTTCTCTTTTTTCTACCAAATGGTAGCTCTCATGCTATTGCATCAGCTATTATTATTGTGGCTTCTACAGTTACATTGATTTCTTTGTGTTTCTGTTGTTAATTTGCTACATATTTGCTTTGTTAAACTTCGTCCAATCAATCAATTGGTATCATGATTTTGGTTACTTGGTTAATTTTTATTTCCGCCAACGCTATATATGTTTCAAACTTGTACAGGTTAACGCAGAGGCAGATACGTTCTTTTGCTTCGTTGAGTTACTAAGTGGTTTTCAAGATAATTTCTGTCAGCAACTTGATAATAGTATTGTTGGCATCCGTTCAACGATTTCAAAGCTGTCGCAACTCTTGAGGAAACATGATGAAGAACTATGGCGACATCTTGAGGTCACTACAAAAGTAAGAAATCTTTTATGTACATTGTCATTTAATGCCATGTGAACCACTTTAATCTTCCTTTTCTGTTAGAAGTAATTAACAATTGCAATCTTTTTTACCTCTAATCCCAGTAGATCTTAAGATATCCATGCTTGACTGATATGCCCTTATAATTGACAGGTCAATCCACAGTTCTATGCATTTAGATGGATTACACTCTTATTGACTCAGGAATTTAACTTTGCCGACAGTCTTCACATATGGGATGCACTCTTAAGTGACCCTGAGGGTCCTCAAGTGAGTCAAAAAACTATTTTATTATCCATATCTGGGTTTTTCGGTTGATGAAGGGGAAATCAGGGTTGTGTTTTCGACTATGAATGCCATGCTTGATCAGGGATGCAAGAATGCCATAGATTGCTTGAGCATGTAATCTATTGACATTTCATTCCCTATATACAGTCCAACAAAATGCCTTCCTAATGTCAGATTCATTTCACTAATGAGTGCCCCGCCCCCTAAAAAAACAGCAAACTTTAATGATAAAAAGCGTAATGACTACATGGTGAAGTAGTGTGAGAGCTGAGTGGTGTATATGGGATGTTCAAAGATTTCTTCTTGTTTTTGCAGGGCACTCTGCTTCGTGTTTGCTGTGCAATGCTGATTCTCGTTAGGAGACGTTTGCTAGCAGGCGATTTCACAGCTAATCTCAAGTTACTCCAAAGTTACCCATCTACAAATGTTAGTCATTTGCTCTATGTTGCCAACAGGCTGAGTTCCCATTCAACTCAATGATTTTGTAGGCTTCTTTTTTTCTCTTTTGTATCGTTAGACGTATAATCGTTCTCTTTAGAATTCCTTGTTATAGTTTTGATCCACAGCATGTAAGGTCATATGGTATTGGTATAGCATGTAGGGATAGTTTTTGCTTCACTTGTTCATCTATATCCAACTTCAGCATCTGTAAACTATAATAGATTTTTAATCTATTGTAATGGTTAGATATCGCATAGGGATGTATCCACCACCTGCTGTAGGCTATAGCAAATAACATATGAGAAAAACACTATATCTCTAAAGAACATTTATATTTATACTTCAATACATACATCTATTCATGCTAAGAATCCGACTTAAATCCAAATCCAATTTGTAACAAAAATAGCCGCGTTGATCTTTCAGCAAGGTTTTGTTGCTTTGATAGGAGCTTCACTCGCGACTGACATGGGATTTTACTTAGGATTCGGGCTCTTGACATTGATCCTGTAGTTTCATAATTCCCAGATACCGATGCAAAAGAAGAACCTATGTCAAAGCTGAAGTAGATCGTAACAAGATCCTTTGCAAGTAGTTTTGGGCTCATATCACTCTGCAGTAATATTTGGTTAACTATCCTGTTCATTGTCATTCAAGTTACTGGTCACTTTCTGTTTCGTTCGGTTTTCCAGCATTTCTGTTACATCATCAGCTGGGCATCTATCAGCAGCATTCGATGCTGATGGTTGACAGAAGCATTCAGACCAAGAATTTGTATAAAAAGACTCTGGCGAGATCCGCTTGTGAGGGCCACCAAAGTTGGTTTGCAGCATCACGCGCCTAACAGCCTCTTCAAAACCAGCGGTACGTCCTTTTTCCCTGTCAATGAAGATAGGAGCAAGGCCTTTTCTGTCAGGTCGAATTGCTGTGCGAAAACCATGGTAGAGGCGGTGGCCCAGAAGGTTATTGGCAAAGTTGCTCGGCCCGTCATATGTTGGCATAAATATGTCTGATAGAAGACACACCATGTAATCAACAGCGGAACCCAGTAAACCCTGAGTGTTATCTCTTAGCTCATCAGATGAATCCACAGTGCTGTGATTCTCGAGCAGTGGAAACATGGACCTGAAAGGCTTCATGAATCGCTCCCCACCAAATAATTCACCAGCTGCAAGGTATATTCTAGTGGAATTGTCAAACCCGATTGCACGTAGGATCAAACCCACCTGTACAATACAAAAAGGAGCTTAACATTAAGATTGGAAGCCCTACATCTGCCAAAGTTGGACTCTTTCTCCTCAATGTGTTTAGTATGTGGTACATGATAGAACAAAAACTACTTGTCCCACGTTTGGTGTGAGATTAGACCGGGACAGGAAAGGATTGAGTGGCACTAAAATGCAATTTTTGCCCCTTCAAAATAGGTGGAACAAAAGCAAGGGAAATGGGAGAAGATTGGTAAATTACTAAACCGCCTAGCTCACTGTTGTCACTCACATCTTGTCCAGTCCTTTCTATTCCAATCATGTCCACGTTCAAAAGCAAACAGACTCGACACCCTAAACATTTGTACACGTCTAGCCTCCATTGGAGGGTGCATGCACATCTGCTAGACTAAGTCCCATGTCACACTTATAATACATAATCTTGCACAATTCTTTCAACTTCAATCCGGCTTTCATTCAATGATGGAAAAAGGAAGTTAAGATGTACCTCTTCTGGAGTTAATGGGCATTTTCCAATAGCCCTCCTTTCACTATAAATAAGTTTCTTCTCAGCAAAGTTTTCCTTCCGATACTTCTTCAATACCTTTTGCTCCTCGGGTGAAAATATGTCAAAGCACCTGCAAATGGTCACCAACATTCGGTAATAAGGCTTTGGGGAATGTGGCTCAACAACCAATCTACCCCGGGTGCGAATGTAGGCGTTAACGACTTGTGGCCACTGAGGAATTATCTCAGGGTTGCACACTTAGCAGTCAATAATTGTCAGGGATTAGTCTAGGCAAAATGCCTAGGATACCCTTTAAAAAAAACGGTAATAATTATCCGAAGCAAACAGAAAGAACAAGCTATACAACAACCAGATGGTAACTTACCCTGCAAAAGACAGCATATCCATTTCAAACCGTAGATGTATTGACATGAAATGACCTTGTGACCGAAGTTTATCAACTATTTTGTGACTCAACTCTACGATATTTGGCTTAAACATGAGGGCATGATAGTTCACCCTACATCTTAACCGTTGGTATTCTGGGTTGTTGATCTCTTCTGCTAGTCTATGGGAGAAGGGAGTGAGATAGATTGCACCATGCTCCTTCATTTTCTCCAAAGCAACTGTTGTATACCAACTGATAGGTGCATCTCTAGGCGGTCGGAGCTACAAAAATGGAAGAAAATAGGGGAATTTTATGTTCAGTTATTTTCACAAGAACGATAACTGCATGTTTCTGCCCATTAACATCACCAATATGCAGGTTGTGGCAGGTTGAAATGAGAACCGCAAGTATTACTATTTCATGATGAATAACCTTGAAATATAAATGCATATCATGCATTTTCATTATCCATGATATTCATAATGAAAAATTAGTTACTCCCATTCCCATGTTCTCAAAATGTTTAACCGTTCCATGAAAGTTTTAAGTAGTTTGGAAACATGCCTGAAAAGCTTTTATCTTCTTTGTCTTTCCATTCTTCTTAATTTCAGGAATGCTTTCTACAATCTGAACATCATCCTGTAATGACTTGATAAAATGATGGACATCATAGATACCATGGAAACCGCTGTGTATGAGCAAGAAACGGTGATTCAAGTGTTTATCTGAATGATATTATGTAAAGAAACAGAACCCTTGTCTCTATTCTAGCAATGCCTGGGCTTTAAGGATGCATTTAGTATATGGATCTGACGGGGCTGGATGGTTAAGTGAAAGAATTGTAAAAATGGGACAAAAAGTTTTTGCCATGTCATGTTCCACAAACCAAATGCATCCTAAACGAACCGAATCAAACCAAACCACCAATATATCCCATATCAGAGGTAGGGTTTGGGGTTTTAAAGAACCACCAATATATAATTTAACTGAACATTGATTAACGTAAATAGAGATACCTGTCATCGTGCCAGTAGGAATTTGCATCCAATTCGGGCAGCACAAGAGTGGCATTCATAATTCGCGCAGCAAGAACAGCATTACAGATCTACATTAGGGTACATCCTCAATTTCATGGCAATGCAGGTATAGTACACAACAATGAACAGGATCATAACAACGTTCAATAAATAACATATAAACCTCCTGTTTCTTTTTGGTCTTAAATATAATGCTGATAGAAGGGGTGAAAAAGGAATAAAAATGGTCCAATCTTCATCCTCACTGTTTTTAGGAACAGATAACCTTGTAAGTTCACAGTTTTCTCAATGATGATCTCTGGTTAGGAAGCATGCAGTAAAACTGCTGATCATAAGAAAGATACAGTGCTAGGTGAATTCATGTGTGTTAGTTGCATTAAAATTTTGTTGCGGTTCCTATTCTAGGTTTCAAAAACTCTATTTTTGGGAGCATACTATATATTTGATGCAACTAAGGTAACATACTATAACTTTGTGAACAAAAGATCCTTCTTAGAAAATACACACACACACATACTAAACCTTCTTGTTTGTTTGTTTGTTTGTGGTCTAAGACGTTCCTTAAATAACCAATAATTCTCAGTCTCCAAATAGACCGTCACTGAAATATCTATTGGTGTTGAAGAGTTAAAGACCAACTCCAGAGGTAGAGCACTCTCTTTCATTACCAAATTATTGATATCTATGCAACAGAGATGAAAATAGGGATAAAATCTTAAGTTTTTGACAAATCCAGTATATCCGACTCAGAATTACGGTATGGGGAAGGCAATGTATAAGCAGACCTTTCCTCTGTCTCAAGAGGTAGAGAGGCTGTTTATGAGAAAACCCAGATTTCATAGAATTTCACTACTGATGACCACAATTCAAAATCCACAGCCACCATTGAAAACTGATGATCCTGAAGACCTCAAACCTTATCAAACCAAATTACTTGCCCCTAAATTCTCCCAAATTTTAGAACGAACAATTAATCCTTACAACCCTTTTACAGGTCTATATGAATCTTGACCTACAACATGCATGAAAAAGTTCCTCCTGTGATTAACCTCAATTATCTTAGCATAGAAACAACTCCTTTTTAAATCTTTAAAATAAAGCATAATTCCTAGCTTTTAAGTCATATTAGAAACATACCGCAGTCCTCTGCTGATTCAGACCCCCATTACAACGGACGCGCAGATACCCATTACTCTCACTTGGAGGAGCTACAAATATTAGGGAATAACAACTGATTATCACTACAAATTATTAAGCTACAAGAACTGTAGGGAAGTTTCAAACAAATCAAGAACACCAAAAGTACATACGAGGCCAGTGAGATCTTGGAACAGATGACGGTCTCCAACCACCAGAATCAGCAGCATCCCAAAGTTTATTCACATCAATCTGCCAAAAAGTGGAACTCATAGTCTATAAGCTAGTAGACCAAAAGATAAAAGAATGGCTTATTAAACAAAACTATCAACATTTTGGATCCAAAAGGAATATAATCTTATTTATCTGCTTCATGTATGACACATAAACAGAAATTCAAAGAATTAAATAAAACCAATCATCTTTTGATGAAACTGTTGCAACCATATTAAAGAATCTGTTGACAGCATCTAGATCTGCAATCAAATTAACAACCGTCTTTCATCTTTAATTGCTCCTACAATCTTCCTCTCATGTGTATGCTCTTAGACAAGTTATGGTATAAAGGCATAGCAAATCTTGTAGTCACTTGTACGAAAAAAAAAAAACAAGTAAGAATAATTCCCCCTAGATAACAAAATATGTTTACATGGGGAGGAACACATCTACTAGTTATATCATCCACCACATACCGATCTTACTAAACCAAACTATCCCAATATATACGACCCGGGGTCTGGGGGTAAGATGTATGTAGATATGACATTCACTTTCAAGGTAAGAGTAGACATAACTGGTCTTACTTGATGAGTCTAAACAAGTTTGCTTCATGAAGTCTTATTTCACCTGTATCCATCTCTTTAAAATAAAGTAAAAATTGGATCAATAGGTTCAAGAGATTCTTCTATATCCTACCTATTTCTCATACACTCTCCCCATGAGTACCAATCTTGTTAAGCTCGTATACAAATATATGCACGCCACTAATCTTCCCTTATTTGCATAAATACCACAAAACCAAATTAATTTGACAAAACTACACAATTTTAAGCACAAGTTTATTCTCTAGCAATAAAACCAAACAAACCCGTAGATCCCACACATAAAAATAGGGTATCTTGACCTTCCTCTAAGGGGTAAAGTGGCTGTTTTCGTTGAGACCTTGCCAATCTAATTATGAACCATTCTTAATTAATTAATGACCAATGTTTCAATCTTTGCAACTTCTAGCACTTGTTATGTTGGCAGTCAAACTGCAGAAAACCAAACGAAATAGGCTGATCCAAATAATCTATGAATCAATCTACTGTAACCAACACATGAGAAGGGAGGTCAAAATTCAGAATGATAATCGAATGAGAGTCTACCACAAACAGCAGCTCTTGAACACATTTTATAGTCGAAGCTAAAATACAATGAAGCAAATTCAATAATTCAAGATAAAACTAACTGTTGATTGCTGAACGAAAAGGAATGGTTTAGAAATTGACCTCAGATGGAAAGTCTGATGATGATGATGATGATGATGATGAAGTGGTGGTGGTGGTGTAGAAGTAGAAGAAGTAGAGAGTGGAAGCAATGAGCAAAACAGCTGCAATGGCGAGTTTGCAGAACAGTCCCTTCAATTGCTTCAGCTGATGTCGGTTATGATGAAGCTTTTTGGACGTCGTTCCTTCTCCAGGCCTGTAGTAAGATTTCAAACATCAGATCAAGCTAAAATCACACAAATTGAACAACAGATCAACCGATGCTTTCTCTTATAATACATACCTCCTCATTTATCGAGATTGACGGAATGCCGAGATCCAACTCCGATATCACTGAGAGATTTTGGCAATGGATCTGATTATAGACGACGATGATGATGATGAGGCAAAAATTTAGGAAGAAGTGGGAGGGAATCGAAAGAAATCCAGTGGTGGTAGTGGTGGTGGTTAGAGAAATAGTGTGTGGAAGCAAAGTTTTGGAACTTCGGGGGGCCAAAATGAGAGTTGTTGACTATGGGTGTCTTTTTGATACATGCCAGAATGAAGACCAAACCACACAGAAGCCATCTCGCGCCACGAAGACCCTAGCTCGCGCCGCGAGTCATCTTTCGACGACGTAAATCGAGAGCAGAATTCTCTGAGTTCTACGTTGTTAGACTCGTTATCCTTTCGGATTTGACGCTTGTCGATTCGCTCCGCAAACCCCCGCTGCGTCACTTTTGAAACATATTTTCAAATATAATTATCGTTTAGGTGTATTTTTATATCTCTTTTCCGTTGTTTCTCCTTTTCCTTTTTCTTAAATCACCCAACGACACTTTTACCTGATCATAAATATACTGATTCTTCACCCATTCACTATTTTATTAACCTTTCCCCCTTTTCCTTCATCCCTAATCGTAGATTTTAATGTCACCTTCATCCCATTTCATACAAAATAGAATGGAACGAGAATACCCACAACAAGATTACACCTACTTTAATGGCACAAGTTCTACTTCAACTACTGTTGGGTTTTTCGATTTGAAGTCGGAAGTCGTCAGAAAATCCACGATGTAGGATGAAGAACAAGATGCTAGAGTTGATGAGTTGTTGGCGGTGCTTGGCTACAAAGTTAAGTCGTCTAATATGGCTGATGTAGCATCGAGCATCTCGAGAGTGTTTTGAGGAATGATAATGGCTTGTCTCGCATGCTGTAACGACCCAAACCCAACAGATAATAACAGATAAACCCAGTAATCTAACGTAGCGGAATAGTATAAAATTCAATATCAAAACTGGCAATAAGCCTAAATCATAGGTTAAAAGTAGTAATGAAGAAATGCCAGCGGAACAACCCTCCACGGCTGAGATAAAGTTAACAAATAGCAACTTAAAGAATTCTAGAGCAGGTGACTATGCTAACAACTTACTTTCTCCTTCTCCTTTCCGGCACCTCGAACTTTCCCTGTAAAGGTTTCAAAACAAATTTGAAAGCGAGGGTTAGACCACAAAGTCTAGTGAATTCCCTCAAAACAGCTTGTTATCTCACACAACACTTAAGGCCACAATGCACATAAGGATCAAACTAGGTGGTGCATAGTGGACACCAACACAGACCCATCCGATCACCTGTAATACTAAGGTCGGGCCCATCCAATCACCCTGTCTAGGAAACTCAAACAAATTCGTGTTCCTTACCTTATATCACTCCTAAGGGACTTACTTGTCCCCGAGTACTCCGTGTCCACTAGCCACACACCATTCAAACAAATAGTTGACAATTACAAGCATGCTTATAATATAAGCAATAAAATATCAGTTATCAAGTACAGTAAGCAATTCACAGTGGTTTAGCAAACATTTTTCTGTAACCATTCTGGTTTATAAAAACGGTTTGGCAAGGAAACTCACCTGAGCCTAACTCCCAGTAGCTCACCGAACTAAGCTCGTCTACGGATCAACAACCGATCAGAAGATCAATGAAAATGAAGAAGAGGGTAATGGCGACGATGGCTGCAGCTGCTCTCAAATCACACTCACACACTGAAGAAATTACCCCAAATGGATAAACACTATAATCATATCCTTAAATACGTATCCAAACCCAACAATTTTACTAAAAGTAGTATAAGCCCACTATTAAGGAACTTTTCCAATTTAACACATTTGACCCCGAACTTTCAGTTTATCAATATTTGACCCCAAATTTCACTATCTTAATCAAATTAGCAAATCTTAAACTTCCGGTTATTTACACAAAGAAAACAGACACACTCTTTGGCGCATCATCCTCGTATTTGGATGAAAGTGTTGTTGAGTTTGATTAGAAACTCTAGCACAAGAGGTATTTTTATTTACGGTTTAATTTGAAAAGGTTGGTTAAAAAAGATTAATTAAAAAATATACACACCTAAATAATAATAATTATGTTTGAAAACATAATAACATAAAATATGTTTTAAATGAAACATATGAAAGTTGTGTGTCAGAAAGTAAAGTATCGGTAGAGAGTAGTTTGTAGTTGCATTCGCAAAACCCTTCCATCGCCGACGTCGTCAATGGCGGCGACCTCACGGTTGCTCCTCCGTTCTCCAACCCTCAGAAACTATTTTTCTGCTCACCGATCTGTAACCACCACCACCACCGCCCAGCCGTCTCATCACAATGATCACCAGCGCAACCAAGAGTATCTCTCCCCTGACCATTATCTCAACAGCTGGAAACCGCCAAAGGATCCAAAGGAGGCTCAAACCAACCTCAACCTGCTCCGCCGTGACTATGCCAAGAAGGTTAAAGCTGTTCGCAAGGACTACATCCATGAGATGGAGCTTCAGAGGCTCCAGAAACAGAGGAAAGATGAAATCAGGAAGGAAGCTTTGAGGATTGAAAGCCAAGAGCGTAAAGCTGCTAAAACAGCCGAGAAAAAGGCCAAGGCTGCTGAACGTCAGGTTGCTGAGGAGGAGTTCCGGCAAACCCTGGTATGTGGATTTCTTTCCGTTAATTTGAAGCTTTTTTGATGCATATGTTCATCTAGATTTGATTCACAAGGTAAGATGGAAATGAAATTAGATAAACCAAACTGAATGAACGCCAATTATGATTACTAATCAGGAAAATGGACTCTTATTCTACTCATCCAAATAGGATTTAGGGTTCTATCAGTAGCATACATTGTCATCCATGGATTGTCACTCCAATTAGTATAACTGATATTCAGACTCTTGTATTACATGTTTTAATCACTTTGTGTTGGATGAAATTTGGTGATGAAGACCCCTGCAATGCAGATTGAATGCAGGCACTTAGGCTGTGTTTGGCAAACTAGTTAGCTGTTGATTGATAAGCTAGCTAATAGCAGATAAGCCAGCTTATGAACAAATTATGTTTGGCAAAAACTAGCTTATAAGTAATGTAAAATGACCAAAAAGGGTATCTTTGAATTTAATAATTAATATTAATAAGGGTATAATTGGAAAAGGCTACAGAAAGCTCCCAAAAAGTTACTTAAAATAGCGTTTCAAAAAGCTAGCGTATGGTAAATGTTTGGATGAACTAGCTTATTTTTACCAAACACGGCCTTAGTCACATTGATCTGGTTCTTTTTTATCTTTTCGAATTGAATCCATTTTTCAACCCCACTCACAGATCTCAAACATGTAAGCACAGAACTTGCAACCTAGGTTTCCATGGCGTCAACCAAGATGCTGTTTGATATTATAATTCCTGCCCTAGCAACCTCAATGCCTGGGTGACACCTTGATAGTTAAGAGCATCTCCAATGCAAGGTTCTTATAAGCAAAAAGTAAAGTGGTTTGTAGGAACTACTATTATGGAGAGTTCTTATAAGAACCTATCTTCTTTAGGTTCTTAAATAAGAACCTTGGTTCTTAGTTTCTTACGAATTGACATATTTGCTAGTTTTTTAATTTATTTTCGTGACTTCATAATCATTATTGATGTTGAAAAGATCAATGGAATCCACAAAAAGAAGGTTCGTACAAGAACTATCACTGTGCACTTTTAAGTGAGTTCTTAATTTGATGAGGTGGCAACAAAAAGTGTAAAAAATGACGTTCTTATAAGAACCTCCATTGGAGATGCTGTTAGAGCCCCGACTGGGCATCAAGGTTTATCAGGAAGGGGTCTTCTAGCTCGCTTACTTGTTACGTTGTTTAGATGTTTGATACTTCCCTTTTGCTTCTATTGTGTTGTTTACTTTGTACATGCTCTGCTTCTACTTGTTTAAGCTTAATGTGTGTACTTGTTTGCCTCACTCTTCAAAATTCTTTTCTTGCATTTGTTAGTCTTACACTTGGCAAAAACTTTTCCGCAAGCCCAAGATCTTGATGAAAACAGCTTCTTTACCCCTTGGGGTAGAGCAAATGATCTTATCCTACCAAAACCCCACTTGATGTGGATTTACCGGGTTGGTTTGGTTTCCCACATCACAATTAGATTTGAGTTGTAAATTCTGATGGTTGAAAATTTTGTGGGTGCAGTTGAAAGAAAGAGGTGAGAAGCTTGAATATCATAAAATGAGAGAGCAAAAGATCATGGAGAAGAAGAAAGGGAAGAATGAGATATTGCGTCGTCAAAGTTCTATATGGATCGATGAAGATGAACTGGAGAAAAAGATAGGTGATGCCATCACTGATACAACTCCCCTTTGATTTTATCAATCAATTTTTTACTTCCTTTCTTTCAGTAGAGTCTTCTTACAACTCACAAACTCATGGTTCTGTAATGCAAGCGGAATAAGACTAGAAATTAATGTGTTTGAAGGTTTTTCACTACATAAACTTAAATGAAATTTTAATTAAATTCATGACAGGAGGTTATGGATTTAAATTTAAGTATGGTGAATCATTTAAGGTTATATACCTAGGCGAACCAATGCGTGTGGCTTATTGGTTAAGGTTTGTGGGGGATGTGGCTAGTAACCCATCTGCCTAGGGTTCGAATCTAGGCGTTAACAAACTTGTGGTCACCGGGGATTTTCTCAGGGTTGCATGTCTAGCAGTCAAGCATTGCCGGGATTAGTCTAGGATATACCCTTACAAAAAATAAAAAGAAAAAAGATGCATCTAAACGCTTGGTCTCTTATAATCTTATGCTCTCCTATGAATTGCGCTTTAGAAAGGAATTGATCCAAAACGACTAAATTGAAGTTTACCCATATCTATAAGAAACTACAAAATGAGATGTGACGAGACTAGAATTCGCACAATCTCACTCAATACACCACCACATTTAAATAACACTAAAACATATGTGCTACGTCGTTTTCATAATGACCTACAAATTTTAGTATATAATCTTGTGCTTAAGAAAATGTCAAAATGCTACAAAATTGGAATTAATCCTCATTTAGGGATTGTTTACCAAAAGCTTAAAAGATAAGCAATGTTGATATTTGTATCATCAATATTATTTAAGTGTAATGGGATAAACTTATTTAACCATAACAAATCTTGTCTACATGTTCTCTCTTCTCAGATGGAATTCAAAATAGGTAAGTTTAAAAGTTTGTTATGATTTCAGCAATTTACACGTTAAAATACAAAATAAAAAAGAAAAAAATATTAACGGGTACACTTAGAACAAAAACAAATTTTAAAATGTAATTTTGTTTTGTTGAATAAACACCTTTCAGATATAAAGACAAAGGGGCCACAAGAAACCCATATTACCAACCACACCGTAACTGAATCAAGCAAAAGTTGGATCTACAAACGTTAATATAAGCAACGTCATCAAGAGTAGTATTTCTCAACCTATCCACCAGGTTCTTGTGTTGTCCAAATGGTACATTGCACATGTGAAAATGTCAAAAAAGTAAACAAAAAAAAAAACATATCATCGACGAAAATTGTGGCAGAACACATGCATTGTTCAGCGTATGGATCCATCAGATATGGATGAAACCTTGCAAACGCCTGCAGAAGTGGTAAATGGTAGATCCTTAAAGCATGCCACCAGATCCTTGTCTGTATGTAAATCCACTTGTAGCGTCTCCCAAACCTTCTTCTTAGGGTTCAGTACATCATCAGGCTGCCCCTCAAACCCGGCAAAGGTAACTCGCTCCCCAATAGCAGCAGAATCAGGTGGCTCAACCAATTCAACCTGAAATTACATTTTTGCAATCAGACTCATACCCACATGTTTGAAAGTTTTGGTTGTAAAATAACAGTAATCATGCCATATAATATATATGGAAAACATCTCAGTATAATTATGAATAAATAAGGCTAGAGAGTTGTGATTTAAACAGATTGCAACACAACACCCCACCAACAGGAGCAATTGCCTTAATATAATCACTGCCAACTGCCCCTAGGGCATAACACGGTTCTGGGGTGGTATATCTGCACAAACTGGTTAGAGTTCGAGTCTCGCAGCCCACAGTGTGAAAGTCGCAGGTTTTTAAGTCTTATCTTGCTGCCGTGTGGATACTCAATTCTTAAGTCTGCCACCTAGTGGGTCATTGTGTACCTGATTTGCCTCTCACATGATGCTCTTGGCATGAAATGGTGTGGACCGGCTAGCGGGTTTTGTTTTACTGACCTTTCTCACAAACCATCAAGTCACCACCAAGTATTTTATCCATAAGACACCACTTCACTGATTTCACAAGAGCTCATGGATCTACCAAAACTATTGGCTTTAGGCGCTTCATCCTATCAGTTGAGCAGCTTTTGTTGTACCTGCTTCTGTTCATATGTTATTGCTTACTCTTATCTTGCTTTTCAAAACTGCATCATATCGGACTCTCTTTGTTGCAATTTTCACAAGCCAGAGGTCTTCAAGGAAACAACCGCTTTATTCTTAAGGGTAGAGGTCAGGTCTAGATACATCTTACCATCCCCAGACCCACGTCCGGAGATATATTGGATTCATTTGGTTTGGTATGGTTTATCCTATCACGTGAACACACCTCATTTTTGGTAGCAGGTTTACAAAAAATGCCTGTTCTGGTGATGGTTACACTGCTAACCAATTTTATTGATTTGGAGTCAACTGGTGATCTGCACCAAATGTGGAAAAGTCCCATAATTTAGAAGGCACCATAGATCCTCCATATACTATTATATAGTCAGAGAATGGTCAAATTAACAGGAAATGAATAGATGAAAGTCGCTATAACATTGCCGCTACTGGACATTATTGAAGTCCCCTATTTGGTTAGTTGCAAAATTATGAACTGCTTACCTTGGTGTGATCACTAGTGTTAGCACAAAGAACCATTGCATGTGATTTAATCCCCCGCATGGTTGCTGGCTTTAGGTTGCAGAGAACACAGACCTTCCGGTTCTGAGAAGAAAAAAACCAAGAAAATTGTGAACCCCCATGAATATGATCATGATGGATCTTTTAAAATGCATTGCAAGCAACTAAACAGAACCTGCATCTCCTCAAGAGGTATATATTTGACAAGCCCACTAACAACAGTTCTAGGCTGCTCTTCGCCAACATCAATTTTTTCCACATACAACGAATCAGCATCAGGATGCTTCTGAACTTCCCTAATAACCCCAACACGGATATCAAGTCTACTGATCGTTACTTCCTGCTCAGCAGCAGCCTTAGTTTTGGATTCAGCTGCAGATTTGGTTGACTTCTTTCCACTTTTATCTGCAAACACAAGGAATATGGAAAGCAAGTTTTAAGCAACCCTTCGCATCGATCAGCAAATTTAGATAAGCATGGCCTCCATCCCAAGGCCCCAATCAGAATCAGGGGTAAGATACAGGCAGCCACCATAACAATCCAAAAGCTGTCAAGAGGTCTAGAACAATCTGCAACGGAAGGGTTCTCTACCATGTGGGAAAAGAACAGGGTATGTAATATGTCAGATTCAGGTCTGTAGGAACTAGGAAGGATAATTTCGCTATTTATGAATATCCCTGGACAAGAGATATAGTTGAGAAGCTAGGCCATAAATAGAAGCAGGATGGATGAAATAGTGAAATTCATCAGTAGTCCCACAAGATGTAAGCCAACAGTAAAATGAAAGGTGAAATTCGTAAACATCAAGGCAGTATGTGGGGCCACCAGCCCACCACAAGTGTAAGAGAAACATTACATTCGAAAGCAAGCCAAGTGGCAAAATATGATCTGTCAAAAATGTTTTATGTTTCTAATGGCATAAACATGAACATTTTATTATAAAAAATGTAAGCATTTGTCCAAATAGACAGCAAATTAAATTCATACGGAGCCAGACTGGATGCGGAATGAAATAGCAACTAAAACTATCAGGAGTGGTAAAAACAAATGTTCAAAAGGAACGACTATCCTTTACTTAAGTTCCTTGAAATTGGATGTGAGCCTATAATCAGGAGCACTTTATCATCACAGGATTTAGCATGGAAGCGAACTCACTTTTTTCATTAAAAAAACAGACAATCAAGCCTCGTAGATTACAGAAAATGGCATGAGGGATTAAAGTGCACATGTAATAGAAAGTCAGGTGTCACAGTCATGGTGGTTGGGCAAATTTTAAAGTCAATTCATCTGCAATTTTTTCAAAACCAATAACTTTTAATAGAACACCTAAGTATTAAATATCAGGATAAATTGTTTCCTGGATCAAAAATTGGACTGCTTTTATACTTTAAGATACACCCAGAAATATACTTCTCTCTAATAAATTTCAAAATTCCCAATCATGGTAGATACCACCAATTCATGTGCTTCAGCGTTAAGACGTAAGACGTAAATGGTAAACAGACTGCAGATATCAATGTCTGACTTGCAAATGCCTAATAGAATTTCAGAAAGACCTTGGAAGAGGAGGAAGTAGTCCGTAGTAATGTTCACATGAGAGAATGTTCTATAGTTCCGACTTTTTACCAAACAAGGGTAATCTATATTCAAAGTTATACAAAAATGAAGAATACGACCTTCGAAATACATGTGAAAATATGCCACCTATATTAGAAAAGGGATAAAACTAAAGAAATGATGCAAAAGATGAAGCAGGAGTAGCAAAAGTTGAGTAGCACTGATAAAGATGTAACAATCACCTGAAATTTTTGTGTTCTTCAATTTTTCAGTAATTTTCTTTGCTTCAGCTTCTTCCTTCACAGCCCGATCTGCACGATCAGCTTGACTGCCAGCAAACTTATTCCTGAAGAATTCCACTTCTTCATCTTTCTGCACATCACCAAAAAACACATAACACAAATACAAGATCGCCAAGCAATTGCTGTCACTAGGACGCATACAAGCAAAGAGGAACAAATATGAAACCACAAGAGAGCAACATACCAATTCCTTAAACAATGGCACAGGGGTCCCAATTTTGTGGCCAACCGGTATGATCTCCCAAGGCCTACTGGCCTTTGCAACATCTCCTTTATCATCAGAAAGGGATAGTTGAAGAGGCAAATTAAGCTGCTTTAGTACCTGTAGCAAATAAATTGAAAATAAAAAGTATGAAGAGAAAAATACGATTTTCTATAGCAACATAATGCCTTGTTCGAGAAGAAATAAAAAAGAAAAAAAAACTTCCAAATAGAAATGCAAACGTACTAACCTCTATAGAAAATGATGGCATAAAAGGTTCTAACAGGCATGCAAGAAGATACACTACTCCCACCGAGGTTCTCATCACTACTGAACAGGAAGGGAGGTCTTCCTTGTAGAGCTTCCAGAATTGACTTTCCTGCAAGAGAAAACAGAACCACAATCATTGGTGATAGAAGAGTGTTAAGTTTGTTGGGTTCTTTTTGTTTGATGAGAGGCCATCAATTATGCTTAAATTAGACTGAATAAAGAGAGCTGCAACCTTGTGGACTTACTTGTAGATATGCATTTCCCTCGCCAGAGATGCTCATTGCAATTTTCAACCCTTGCTTTAGCTTGACCTATCCCATCGTCAAACAGACATTTATTTAAAAATGAAAGTAGGTCATAATGTTTATACATTCCTGTAAAATCACTTGCCTTCTCCATGGCCTCTACATATTGGTCAACATAGTTACCAATTTTCTCTCCCAGTGCTTTTGTTAAGAGATGTGACTCTGCATCTGGAGCATCAGGAATTATGGAATTGTATCCTGAACCCTTAGCAGATCCTGAGTCTGTCCATAGATTACAGATATTGTTCAGATACAATGCAAGAAAAAGGAAATAGAGCATTGTACAATTGACATAGATTACAGATATTGTTCAGATACAATTGACATAACTTAGGTTCCAACGGTACCAACTAACCTGGATCTTTAGCAATAAAGCTCAAGACACGATTGATGAAATTGCCTAAATTATTTAGCAATTCGCTGTTTAGCTTTGCTTGCAAATCTGCCCATGTAAATAATGTGTCTGATACCTGGACATAGAAACCCATTAAAACAAGATTAAGAGGGAATGACAAACAAATTTGAAATTACTCACAATGAAGATCACTTATCAATCATATATTAAGAAAATGCTTTTACCTCTGGCCTATTGGTTAACAAATAATATCGCCATACTTCTACAGGAATGTTTGTATCCTTCGCATCATTTCCAAAAACTCCGATACCCTTACTCTTTGAGAATTTGCCTACACATGGTATCCAAACAAAAATCACGACACCGTGATGCAGCATGCCCAATACAGCGCCCATACATATGATAAAGAAATGAATAAACAGATCTGACCGACAATTCTACAGCCAAAACCATAATTCCTCGCTACAATTGGACAAACCTGCCTCATAATTTAAGTACTCTGTAACACTGATAGTCTTCATCAAGGTCCAGTTCTCTGCCGTCCCAAGAAGAGTAGAGGGAAACATTACCTGAAATTAAAAAGAAAATCAAAGTTACAGAGAAAATAAGGTCAAAAATATGCAGAAAAGATTTTTAATCCTCATCGAGATATCCTGACACAATTTACACATAAATAGATTGAAGTACAAAATGAAGAAACAGTCATGGAAAGAACTACATGATAGCTTCTCCATTCTAGGAAAAACCAATAAGAAACAGTAGTAATGGAAGCATTTACTAAGCATACGAGCATGATAAATTATAGAACTGGAAGTACTAACTACATCTTCAAATCCTTCAATGATCATAGATAAGTATCAAAGCAATACCACACATAAAAACATCAAGTCGACTATCAATATTTCCCTCCATGACTGAGATTTTAGAAATCCTGTTTTTACAGAGGGGCTACAAATAACAATATTGAAGCAATGGTACCTTAGAAAAATACACTTACAGTGTGAAATGGAACATTATCCTTGCCCATAAATTGATATAGCTCCACATTTTCAGGATTTTTCCACCACTTCTCCCACTCAGGTGTGTAGCATTTAGTAATTGAGACATATCCAATGGGCGCGTCAAACCATACATAGAAAACCTAAATAAAAAAATATGATAAACCAGAAAACACATGAAATATTGCTTGGAGACTGCTACTTAGACAACTAAGAATGAAACCATTAACTAAAAAATACTATAAGCAAAACAAAAAGACAGGGAACTTCTGTTACCTTGTCTTTGAATTTCTCAAGAGGGACAGGGACACCCCACTTCAAATCTCTAGTAATACACCGTTGCCTCAGTCCTTCTTTAAGCCATGCGTTCGTTGCATGAATGGCATTCTGACTCCATGAGCCAGCCACTGACATGGTGCTGATGTATTCACGCAGTTTACCTTCCAACAAAGGAAGTTCAAGAAACAAGTGGTCTGTGTCACGGATCCGAGGGCTGGTTGAACAGACCTATTTGCAGAATGAATGGAGTTATACAGAGGGTGAGAGGAACCAAAAAGACGAGAGTTAATAAAATATGTTTTCAGTTTCCAATGTTCATTTTTCCTGATCTATAGAAAACGATATACAACACTCTTCCATAAAGAGAGAGCAATCAAATCCCTCCCTAATTGGTTTGTTAGGTTTCCAATGGTTCGTTTATCATGTTTGAAACACTTTTAAAGTTAAACCTAACAAACCATATAAAAGTAGTCCACTCCCAAGCATGCTTCTTGAAAGCACCTGCTCCTCTGATACACGAGAGCTCAAACTAGTCCCAACAAAAATGCTCTAACCAAATCTTTTAAAATCTATTTATGACGAAAAAATACATAGCTCGTTTTCAGCTCAATTTTCCTCAAAACATCATCACAAACATGCTGGGATTGGCTTAATAAACCCCAAGGTAAAGGTCCTCAGTCCTCACTCACAAAGTACACCCTTAACCACATTAAAAGATAAAGCCAAGACCGTAAAGTAAAATAATCAAGATAGCTATTTATACAATAAAATCAATTGTCTGACAAAACAGCTTTAAATTTAACAAACGAAGAGAACAGTGAACTTACCTTGCATCTGGGACTGATGAGCTCCGTTGGATTTAATAGTTTGCCACATTTTTCACATTGATCTCCTCGTGCAGAATCATAATTACAACCTGGTGTTGGGCAGGTGCCTTCAACAAGCCGGTCGGCTAAAAACTTAGTGCATGTATCACAGTAGAGCTGCAATGTGAAAACAAGATTCGTGATTTACTGACTCTCTGTCTAAGAGCCTAAAGGTATGAGGTATCCATAACCAATGCACGAGCTAGGAACAAGTTCAGTATAACCAGAGGAGCCACATACCTGCTGCATTGTATTTTCAGAAAGCCAATTATTCTCCATCAACTTTTTGAAAATTGCTTGGCAAACTTCAGTTTGCTGTGGAGTTGAAGTTCGTCCAAATTCATCAAAACTTATATTGAACCAATTATATACGTCCCTGTGAATTGCATGATACCTAAAATAACAGAGAAACCGGCAAGAATGAAACGATTTACAGAAATATCACAATCATCTCAACTACTTGTCCTAAATCCACCAATCTTTACAATTACATTTCAAATTCAACATGTAATCGAATAGCATAAAACGTAGAACTTCAATTACTTGTCGCAAATTTCTTTAGGAGTGCAATTTTCTTCCAGAGCCTTGGTCTCGGTAGCCGTTCCATACTCATCAGTTCCACATACGTAAATCGCGTTGTATCCACGCAGTCGACAATACCGAGCGAACACATCGGCACTCAACACACCTACATGCAGCAACGAAATTGAACTCAAAATTCAACCATTTCCACATCAAAAATGGAAGCAAAACACGATGCTCGCTTACAGCCAATGATGTTCCCAAGGTGAGGAACGTTGTTGACGTAAGGCAGGGCACTGGTAATGAGGATGTTTCGTTTTCCCGGAATCGGAAGCTTGGTTGCTTTCCGATCATCTCCGGCGCCGGTCGGAATGTCTCCCATATTAGGTAGTCACAATTTCTTACACCGATAAATTAGGGTTTATAGATTTGAGATTGAGAAAGAAAGAGAGCAAATGTAGTCAGCAGCCAAGTAGTAGCATATCATGTGAAGCAGCCGGAAAGGGAGAACGAACTCTCGTAGCGGTGGAAGCACATTAGGGTAAAGCATAAAAGATATTTAACAAAGTAATCACCAAACTTTGAAAGTTTTAAGACTTTTGCCACATAATATTTTTATTTCATGTTTAGGGTTTCTACTTTCGGAAAATGTTTCATTTCAGTGTTAACGATGGACGTCTCTTTTAACCCGTACAAAAAGACCCAATTTGGTCAAAGATCGGTCAACGTAATTCGAAGGAAAAGAAAAAGGTCGGATCGATTTGAATCAAGCAAGGTAAAGACCAGACTCGAACGACAGTATGGCAACACTCGAAGCTCTTAACGTGTTTATAAAATAGAATCTACTTGAAACATATACCGATAAGTTACACAATTACATTGAGATTTTTGTAGATCCTTGAGATCTTTTAAAGGAAATACACATTCGTATTTTGTAGTATGAGTAATATTTAACAACGAGATGTGTCTGATCCGATCACATCATCTAACTAAACTTCCTTATAGATCTACATTTTGATCCACTATTGATACACGTTATTATCTCGTTTGGCATCACCCAAAGCTCTTAACGGGTTTCAAAATAGTTAAACTGAAGTAGTTAACGTCAAACACGATTTCATGTATTGCACTTAGAAAGCTTTTTTAAGGTGTTTGCCAATTCTTCGGCCGTAGTTCCATTAACATAGGCAATGAGCGGGCTATCCCCAGGAACTATGTCCTCTTTTAAGTAGCTACCGCTGCTTCTAAGCAACTCTTCAGAACCCTTTTTCACAACTCCCTTTACGATAAGTGCTTTATGGGTGCCTGATATTTGTTCTTCATAATCAGTGTCACCGGTTTCTCCAAGAATCACGTACATATTTGCAACGTTTAACCTCCAGCGAACGAAAAAGTACCTGTTTACCATAAACAAATAAGTCATAAGTAGTTTGATAAGTTATAGGATTTAATTCTTGCATAAAGAATTATAAAGGTCATACTTTTAAAGCTTAAGGATCAGGAACTCAAGATTTGTGATTTTACATTATATGATTGTCACATAATAAGTAAAATAAGATCTATGATGTAGCAACAAATATCAAACTCAAGACGAACTCCTTCAAGACATTAAGCTATGTTTTGGCAAACTAGCTGAAAAACTAAATACGTTTGATGAAAAACTAGCTAATAATTTAGATGACTATGTAAAATGACCTAAAAGACTCGTGTTTTTACCTAAGGGCTTGTGATCGAGATGCAAGGAGAGGAATTACTTGCATTCTTGTTGAGTTTCTACAATACATAACATGGCATCGTAAACCTCTCATTCTGAATTTTTGTCTAAGATCATCGACTTTCTTTGCCTGCCAATACAAAACAAAATCAACATTATAAACCAATCCAAACAACCTAGTATGCTTTACTCAAAGATGAGGTCTAGCAGCGTGAAATGTATGTAGACTTGACTTCTATCACAAAGAAAATAACAACTATTTCCATAACATTTATAAAAATGGTTATTCATAGATTAATTGGGTTATAATTCATACCGTCTTGGCATTTTGTATCACGTAGGATACGCAATGAGAGTTGCTCGATTTTAAATCTTCTTCGATCTGTTTAGATGGTTTTTCAGAATTTCCTTCTTCGCCTTCAACTGTATTCATCAACTTGCAGATGGTTTTCTTTAAACCATCACTACCCCATCTATACTCAACATGTGTGGCATAATCCGGATCTGGATTGAGTTCACCACCTTCTTCGTAAGTGCTCGGATAATAAACTTCACTTCCACTGCCACAAACCATAGCATCAAACTCGTTCGCCTTTATTTTCCCCGATTTCAAAAAATCCATCAATTCTGAGAACGGCATAGCCGTGGATATGGCGAGACCAGTTACTTTTTCCATTTGCGCGTCTAATTTAATTGCCTTTAATGTCTCTTGTATCAAACTAATCATTGTTTTTTCAGGATTTCCATTATTGTCATAACAATCGACTGCTATAACAATCAACCTTTGTCTCTTTCTTAAAATGGGATACTTACTAGACCCATTATTGTTGTTGTTGTTGTTGTTGCTGTTATCCGCTTTCTTGTTAATCTCGTTGACTTTTTCTGATGATCCATGCTTCTTCATCTTGCTCATTAGTCGTTTTACTTGATCTTGAATATTGGCCCCACCATCTAATGACTCGTTAATCGAAAATCTATCTGCATCGACAGAAAGGAACAAAGATGTATCTTGCACATCACGAAGTGAGTCGTTTAAGGATTCTTCATGTGGCATTTCATCTGTAGGCGTGTCGGTTTTCCACATCGGATGTCTCATACGGCAAGATGCCACCCTTGTTAGGTATGTGCAACAGTGTTCAGGCCATGAGAAAAGGTGTATGTTTTTCCAACCATTTTTCTGGCATTCTTGCCATAAGTTCTTCTCTGATACTAGTTTAAGTAGAGCATTAGCTATTCCTTGTTGATCATGAGGATCTATCAATAGCCCATTGTTTAATGCCTGTGATAGTAGATAAATATATAAATAACATAATTAAAGGATTAGGAAAAAAACTAGGAGAAAGTTCAAACGAGTCATAAATATTTCGAAACCTCATAACCAATTATATCATAAGTTATTCATGATGAATAAAACTAAAATATTCATGAATATTATGTATCACGACGAATAACCATATGATATTATTAATGATATCTATCTAGAATAATTCATGAGTAGTTGGTTCTCAAGTTCTTGAAATATCAACAATTCTTTTTTGGGTACCCTTAGGAAGCTATATAAATAATATTTGCGTATTTATCTACTATCGACCTGTAATTGTATGCATATGAGCATTAGTTTTCTTGAACGTAATTAAAGGAACAAACTATGTTGTCCTTACAAGAATGATTACTATAGAATTAATGCATAAATTTGAAGTGGATAAGAGACAACATAACGTACCCTGTGAATATCAACTGGACCACCATTTTTAGTTGCTACCATAGGAAGTCCATGAGCTGCAGCCTATATTAAATAATCAGAGGAAACTAACTCTTAGTATATAAGGTTGATTTAGTTAAGTAACATCCTAACATGATCTAATAATGTCACTGCTTAACTTGCCTATAAACTTGTCAAAAGGTTATATATTTGAAAACACTTGTTGTAAGGTCGTTTAGCTAAGATGCAAGAAAAGTCTACGAATGAAGAAGATCTATGTATAACAACAAACCTCAATCAACGTAAGCCCAAAAGGTTCGACCAAAGCAGGATTTATAAAAACTCCCTGTCACAAGAATATCACAATTATAACCGTAGGCTACTATTTTAAGCAAACAAGTAAAAAAAAGATTATGTTGGGTATACTAACTAAAGATAATAAACCTTAGTTTTGGCTGCAAGACGGTAGATTTCTGGAACATCGTTTTGCTTATGATGCTTAGGGAATGCTACTTGCCCATAAAGATCATATTTGTCTACCAGTTTCAGTACGGTTGTAAGCACGTTGGCATTCCCACCTGACATCTCATCTATATCATCCCTATTGCCCATAATAAGTGTCTGTATTGAAACACATTCTCCCAAGTCAACAAATACGGACATACATACATATATAGTGGCAGGTTAAAATAAGAAGGGTAAATATCTAAAGAAGGTAAAAAGGGAAGGTTAATGTGTGAATTATTAATAACATTCATTTAAAGATGTGTATGTGAACCCATATGAATAATACGTACCTTCGGTTCACATATGCATCTTCAAGTGGATTTTTTTCAATTATTCACAAGTGAACCTCTTTTTACCTTCTTACGATATTTAGCCTTCTTATTCGTACTCTCGGTATATAATACATAAATAAACTAAGCCAGGATATTTACAAGATTAGCAAGCTCTCTCAAAGGGTGACATTCTCCAAAAGCCTTCAAAAGAGTAGTAATATTTTTCTTTGGGTCTGGTCTTGACAATGCTAATATCATCGGCTTATGTGGATTTGTCAAGAATCGCATAATCTGGAAAAAAGCTTTACTAAGGATCAAATGTACCAATTATACATGAAAATAAGCATAATAATAACCATTTATACTCACTTCCGACCATATTGTTGGTATTGCTTTTGGAGAAGACCCTTCTGTATTAGTCAACGATAGATCCCCGTCAGCCTCATTTGCTTCTTGAATAACATTGCTAAAATCCATCCCAGGAGGAATGACCTACAAAGCAATGATAACCGGGTCTAATAGAGTTCCAACAATGATTCTAAAAGATAAATTTAATTGAAGAATGCTAAAATAAGTGGAACATTAATCTTCATAAGATCCATTGTGGCAAGAATGGGGTTTACAACATATATTGAAGAGAAAATGTCCATGTTTAGCTAATGTGCTGACTCTAACCCGCCCCCATCCCACTGAGGCTAGACAGGCAAAGATATCCTAAAATCTAGAATCCTAGGCAAATATGTATCAGATGGTAGACCATGACTCTAATACCATTCCACATATTATTGCATAGTATTAGAGCCAAAGCCTACTACTCCAAATACTTGACACCCAAGACAATCTGTGATCATCTAGGCTCATTTTGATGTTTTGAACAATTTCTGCCCATCTACCCTCATTAGAGGGTTTCTTTAACTTAACCAGCCTTTTGGAGAAAGGGATGATTGTTTTTGTTAAAAAAAATGTATTTTTGGGGTATTTGTTTTTACAAAAGACTAGTTAAGTTAATAACCCTATATTGGAGCTTCGTCGGCTAGACTTGGACCATTTCTTCTCCATTATGTCGGAACCTCTCTTATGGTTCTTTTCGAGATCGATCATTCTAACATGGCTCCACGTACTCACAAATAAAATTGAAGTCTTAAAGAATTAGAACCATGATACAAAATATAAGAACATTACCGCCATCCTTGGCATAAAGCGCCCATGGCAATTAACACCATGTCTAGCACGAGCACGTAAAACTTTCTCAAGTTTGACATCAAACCCATCATATAATCCCCATTGTTCATCGACTTCTTGTTTGGTGCTTGTGATAACGAGTTCAGCCGCATCAAGTGAGAGTTCTTCTGCTTCTATCCTCATCATAATCCTGTAAGTTGAATTAATATCTTCTTTCGACTGTCTGCCTTGCTTTAAAAGTTGCTCTAGCTTGTTTCTACCAAGGGAATGTCCGGTTAAAACCATGGGAACATTTAGAGCACCTGAAAGGAGCGCTGCGCTATCTCCTGCATCTGCATAATGGCCATGAATCACGTATGGCCAAATTGGTTGACCCCCACCAATTTGTTCACCCAAAGCCGTGGACATATTAAGAATATGAGCAAGAGCTCCATCTACAAATTCCTGTATATAAGGCCAGAGTAATTCTTTGCGTAGGTATTTGTCACGAGGGCCAAATGGTATCCTTATAATATAAGCTCCACTGCTTTCACCAACATCATCATCAACATCTTCAAAACTAGTTGTTAGCATCTCAGTGGGTTCTCCGTAACTCCAATCTACTTCGGGTGAAGACACTTGGCGGGTGAAAAGATCAACTCTATACACCCCAGGCGTTCTAGCAAGAGCTCGAGCAAGCTCTACAACATACTTGATCTAGAATTCCGTAAAGGAAGCCATTAGGAGAACAATTTTTGACTATGATTATAGGATGGAAAACTCGTTCTCATTTATACCTGACCACCAGTATCAGAATCACGACCAAGCTCCATATTTTCACCACGAACCAACCCATGCAAACTGTTTGAGAACATAAGTTATTTATGTGATTCTATATCAACGACACAAAATTAGCCCAATATATCTACATGTCCTAATAGATTGCTTTATAGGACTTAAGTTTATATGACCAAACAATTATACATCATATGCAAATGTATTGCAATAAGTTGATACCATGCTTTTGGACATGCTAACAAGATTTTTAGGACACTAAAGTGTGATGCTAGAGTTTTTAGCTGACATTATTTGAAAAGGTGTTTTAAAAAAACAAGTGTCCTGTCAAAATTGTGTTTATAGGACACTTCTAAGGACGTTCAAAAGCATCATATGAACTATTTTAACACTTCTACATATGATGTACTATTGTTTAGTCCTATAAAACGATCTATATAATAAACATATTTCACGTCTTATAAAACTGTTTTCATTTTTGTAGTCTACGAAAGTTCTAATAAACATGCCAAATAGATTGAAGTGATACCTAATAAGAACAATGTAAAGTTTCTTCTCTTTTTTGTCTTCCACCCAAAGATCCAACGGGGTATGTTGATAAGTTTTTGGTGGGCTCTCAAGATCCCCAAGATTATCTACCTTCTCACCTTCGGACAAGTCTTCTGACATGTCCTCTCTTACATCGCTTCGCCCTTGTTCCCTCTCCAACCTTCGCTTTGCTATCCGTTGTAAATCTTCCCACTCCAACTATTTGAATTATATGAGAGTCCACTAGTTAATTCATTTTTCAATAGCCAATTAAAACTTCTACTCATAATCGTTTCAATGAATGCATAATAACAACTCCCTAAGAACAACAATGATATCGTTCTTATAGCACATAAGCATAAGAGAGACTAAAAAGTAGAAATGTGGGGAAAAATTCAACTGAAATTTGAAATGATGCATCTATATATCATTTTATTTCTTAGAGTATGAAATGTACAATGAGAATTCTTTTATTTTCTTTCTTAAGTAGAGATAGAGCTTCTAAGAAATTCAAGACTCGAAACTCAGACTTGTAGTTCTATGAGATATCTAGGTACATAACTTTAAATAGGATTTTAATTAAATCCATGACATTCTAATGAGTATGAACTATGAAGACATTTTTCTTCTAATAGGCAAGAAGATTATAATTTAATTAAAAACTCACTTAAGGTCAAACGACTCATAGTTTTATCGTAAACTAACCATTTTGTTTCCTAAAACGAAGAAAAAAATCACTAGCAAACGTTGGAGTGAAAGATCTTAATCATCAAACTTGTAAGATTATTGTAAAATAATATTTGAAAATTGTCTAAAATCTCTCATAGGTATTTAGAAAATGGAATGACTACTTCATAGAAAAACTATAAATAACATAGTTAAAAATCTAACTCATTGTAAAAGACATTTAAAAGAAAACACATATGTGATCCAAAATTTTGTTATAACTAGTGTTCGGCACCGTGCTTTGCGCGATGGTAATAAATTCTTTAGAAAATCTTGAGGCTAAATTGAGCTAATGATCACATATTATATATTAAGATAATAAGAATCGATATTACAGTTGATATAAAGCTGTTTTATCCTCTTTAATTGTTTATTTTGATACATATAATTAAGTAATAACTTATAAATTCTACATTATCAAATTTTGTAATTGACTAAAATGATAAAGGAAATATGTGAGACCATTTATTATAATAATGAGGTGTATAATGGATATTTTTTTTATAACTCATGATATATTTATTCACCCCTAACATAATATTCCCATATATTTTTTCATACTTAATTTCTCAGTAAAAAATCTTTAAAAATAAGTTTTAGTCATATCATGTAAAATAAAAGATATTATATCAATCCTAATCTCATTATTTTACATATTTTCATTTCAATTTAAACTTTAAAATGAAATTAAAATAGTTATTATTTATATTATTTTATATTTGTATTATTTAGTCTATATATGTTTCTATATTTTCTTACGTATTATTGTATTGATTTCAATAATTCTAATTTTGATTATAGCTTTAAGAGTAAACTACGGATTTGGTCCCTATGGTTTAGGGGTTTTATGGATTTGGTCCCTAAACTTCAGTAATTACGGATTTGGTCTCTGTGGTTTGCAATTTC
>LUCG01061650.1:0-14636 GCA_001633085.1 Carthamus tinctorius | reverse complement strand
CTCTCTCTCTCTCTATATATATATATATATATATATCTTTCTAATTATTATATGAACCACGGTTTTTGGACCACTATACAACCACTTTTACCATCGAGATAACTGTTATTTTGTGTCACAGTCTTGACCACAATTTCATATTTTGACCGTTGTAACCGTAGTTGTCGGTAGCGAATAGCGATAAATAGCGACCGCTATTTAATATTTAGCGATAGCCTTCTAAAAGACAAATTATATATTTATATATTAATATATTACCTAAAAAGTCTTAAACTATTATATATATCAGAGAACAAAACATAATACTAAGTGTCTTAAGCCTTAAACTATTATATATATTAGAGAACAAAATATAATAGGTAAAACCCTAGTATTTATCAAAGTAAAAAAAATAAAAAATAATTACGAAAATGCCGTTTTGCACTATTTATCGCTATATACCAAATAGCAGTACATGGTCGCTATCGCTATTTTGCGCTATTTATCGCTATTGACAACAGTGGTTGTAACGACATAGCCACCAAGGCAATGGGTCTATTTAGTAGAACTACTAGAGAAGGCTAACAATACCGCCAACAAACTTGTAAAAGACATGCAAAATACACACGAAGTCAAGGAGAAGATTGCCAAGGCAAATGCCACGTACAGAGCAACAACATATAGCATTAGGGGCTGAAGCTATTTGAGGTTGGACATCAGGGTCTACTTAGAAAAGAGCCGTTTCCGGTGGAAACATATGGCAAGCAGAGTTTAAGGAAATATGGCCCATTCAAGACTCTTTGAAAGATAAAAGACAATGTCTATGTCATTGATCTGCCCTACACCATATCCATCTTGAAAACCATCGACGTAACCGATATCTACAAGTACTTGTCCGATGTCAGATGAAACTGCCTACCCTGAGAACTAGAGTCGAGTTCTTCTCTAGTGAGGGGGAATGACATGGAGCATATTGAGGAACTAGCGGATGCTTTCATGGAGCACTGTGGAAGGGAAAATAGTCTTGAAGGAAGCCCAAATTAAATCGGGCATAACTTCAATCTGTTGGGAGTTATAGGTTATACAAGATGTGCGTGGAAAGCTTGTGACCAGCTAGATCAATGACGGATGCCTATGACGGGTTGGGCAACTTTCAGCCCAAAATCCTTCATGTGGAGACCCAAATTCAAGTTTGAAGATCTCTCGTGATTTAAGATTTTTATATCCAACCTGACTTCTACCCTTTGACCTCCAACTTGTGAAAGGATGTTGATCTATCTTCAGATATCTTTTTTGGCTTGATCTAGGGGCAACCATTACATTTTTCTTCACGTCACAAGTTGTTCATACTTGAGTTACTTGGGCTTATTGGTTTAGTTTGGAATCCACCTGTTGGTATTTGTGCTATATACGTCATTTGATTTACAACTACACTAGTTGGTAAGAATTAAAGCAGGCCTTGGGATTGAATTCTTATGCAGTTGTTGTTTGAGCCTTAAGGAAACTCTAGAATTTCAGTCAAAAGGACATGCTGTTTACAAGCTGTAGTTACGACCCTTCACCTTCTGTTGGGTTCCTGCTTTCATCTGTTGGAAAAGAATGCAAATAACAAAAAATCATGACTTTTTTCTTGCTTCCTACCAGAGCCTGTTAGCTTCTTTCCAATTTTTTTCCTTGCTCTAATTCAAATGTTCTTATTCGGCCTTAGGTTTTCCTTTGTCCTAATTTTAATTGTTGAAAACAGTTTACAGATAGAGTTTTTTAGGTATGCGTTGATGACAAGTGGGTTCTCTTCTTTTTTCTCAATAAATGCCTTGATTTCAAAAGTTGTGGACTCTGAGTTATGTTTTAAAGGATTAAGCTTCTTATCTCGGCGAGTTCCCTTCAAAATAGCGAATATCCACTCTAGTTTGTGCCTGTAATTATGCCCAATTATCAGAGCACAAGCCCATTTTCGGCTACTTTATTTCTTAATATACCTTCAATCTCTTCTCAATCCCAAAGTAGCTCCCACCCTTAGGCTCATCTTATACCCTTAGGGTCCTGATTTTGACATTCATATCAGTTGCCTTGTTGACCAAACCGTTTCCTGGTCTGCAGTGTGACTCCTTCATGTGCCTTTTTAGGTGAGACAAATAAGCGAATGAACCCCGATTTGGTCATCAGGCGGCAGCTATATAAGTCAAGGTCCAATTCATACTTGCATCTATGCATTCTTTATTTTTCCTTGTCATGTCTTCTGCTGATTTTGTTTCTGGAAACTAGTTATATGTGGAAGTATTACTTTTCTGTCTTTTATCACTGATTTTACCGAGTATGGTGTAAGTTCTTATAGCTTTATGCTGTTGTTAACTGTTGCTTATCTGATATTCAAATGTATATTACTCCCTCCGTGCCAAAATAAGTGTCCACTTCCAAAAGCAAGTGCCTACTACTTTTCAATTCTAACCTTAATTTATGAGATGGAAAAATTCGTTACTTCCTCTATTATTAAGGGTGAAATTGTCATTTAGTTGATTAAAAACCGTAATAATTACATATTTCTAAAAATGTGTGCCTTTTTCATTTATTTTGGTACAGAGGAAGTACTATTTGAAGTGACATTGTTTCTTAGGAGCATACATAAACGATCACTTCCAATGATGGGTAGTTAAAGGGGTTTGTGCTCTATAGTTTTAACATACCTTTTGCAATTGCAGGTTATGCTGTATCTTCACTAGACAGGGTAAAAGCTGCAGAATCTTCACTAAAAAAGGTGGGACTATGAGTGGTAGACGTAGAAGATCTGAATCTTTATGGGACAGAAAAGAAGAGGAGGGGACTCAAACCGAGATCAGTGGAAAGGTTCCTTATTCAAGCTTTCGTGGGGATGGTTCACCAAAACGGTCAAATTTTGAAGCTAATGATGATGGTCCTCGACAACCTATGCACGGAAATGAGAACATTCCAATGCCAATGGACAATGACAACAGCAGTGGTAGACATGGGATGAAGATGGATCCTGCTTTTGATGAATGGGAAAATCAATATAGCTCCCGCCCTTCAGACAGTTCCTATGATCTGCCATATAGGTTTGCGATTCTTAATTTCTTTTTGCACTTGTTATCTTTAATCAATTTCTTATTCATAGTTACAAATGTATGCTTGTCACTTCTACTTGTCATCTTTAATCAATTTCTTATTCATAGTTACAAATGTATGCTTGTCAGTTCTACTTGTCATCTTTAATCAATTTCTTATTCATAGTTACTATGCTTGTCAGTTCTAAACAATTTCAGGCTAAAAGGCGGATTATTATTGTAACCAAGAGCAAAACACATCAAAACTCAATGAAGTTTGCCTTAGTTCCTGTATAGCGTATCAAAGATGTTTTTTCTTCTTAATCGGTGTAACGAAATTTCTATTTAATGTTACACATTTTGACCGCTAACCTGTGGATCTTGCAACATTTGATGATGCAATGTCAAGTTTGGCCTTCACTTTGCTGGAACCCTTTCATAGGCATTTCGTAATCCACGTCACCAAATGATACAAGATTAGCAGCAGCCAGCAGGTTATTGGTCAAAATGGGTACAAATAGGAAATTTTGTAACTTCAATACATGGAGTTGGGAAAGAAAATCTTCGTTACACTAAGGGGCTGTTTGTTTACCTCTTAACAGTTCCATTAAGAGGCAGCCTCTGAATCGTTAAGAGGTAAATCATGTTTGGCAAAAAAGGAACTGCCTCTTAATGGTTCTAAAACCCTCTGAATGGTTTTGTATCATGGGCTTCCCTTAACCGTTAAGTGCCCTGATTTCATTCTCAACAATTACCAAACCATATTTCATTTTGCACTATATCATAAGAGCCTCTTAATCATTCTGACCACTTAATCATCCAACACCAAACCATTCAGCAACTGCCAAACAACCCCAAAATATGGACTAAACCGAACTTTATAATTAATTGTGTTGATCATGCACTTGCTTGGAGAAAGTAGTAATGTTTTGGTGCTATATGTAGGAGTGGTGATCGAGGTGTAGGTGGCACTGGGAACATGAGCAAGGATAGAGATCGTAGTAGGAGTCCACACCGAAGCAGGGGAAGGGACAGGGAGAGGGGTAGTATGAGGGGATCGGCCAGGAGCAGAAGCAGAAGCAGGAGTAGGAGTAGAGGTAGGGGTAGGAGCCCATTCAGTGATGAAAGACGAGAATTGTATGAATCTGGTGATTCAAGGGTATCATCTCGACCATGTAAAGATTTTGCTGCAGGAAACTGCAGAAGAGGCGTTCAGTGTAGATTCCTCCACCAGGAACCTGTAGATTCTAGAGGTGGTGATTTGATGACGGAAAAGTATTCAGGTGGTTCACGATTCCGTGATGATAAAAGTTCGGATGGTTACAGGAAAGATACTGGACGAAAAAGTGGAGGAGACCATACCACTTCTTCCGGAGATGATTACCACAGGGGCAATAGAAATGCTTACGATGACCAAGATCAAAGGCGGCAATCAAACCAAACCACCAGAGCCCCATGCAGGTTTTTTATGATGGGAAAATGCAACCGCACCAATTGCAAGTTTTCTCATGATGTTCCAAAATCAGGAGGTTATGAAGGAAGGCCACACGATAACAGCAGGCCATGGAACGAACGACAGCCACAGGATCAATCGGGATTTTCTGATTTTCCAAAGTCCAGCCATGATTTTGATGACAAGAGCAAGGCTTGGACTGGACCTACGTGGAACGATCTGGAATCGGGAGGTTTTGCTGAAATGTCACGTGATAATATTTTGGATGAGAAGAACAGAAGAACATGGGATACTCCAGGATGGAATGGATCTGAGAAAAATTCGGACATTTTGTCTCAACCGAGGAGTGATACTAATTATATGGATATGAATCAAGAGTCCCAGATCATCCATGACAGTTCCCAATCGCATTCACAACATGTAATGCCAGAAACTTCAGGTAAACTTACAAATGCAACCACCACCGTGATACAAAATATGGCCTCCGGACAGACCAACCAACAACTTCATTCCTATGGTTCAGACTTCCTTCCGAGTATGGATTTCCAATATCCTTCAACTTTAAATGGGACTGAAAAAAGCTCCGAGATGCCATCTCCGAATGGACCTAAGCTCCTGGCGAATGGTTCAGCTCAAGGCATGTTTTTGCATCTGGACTTACAAAAGCAGACAGATATTAAAGGTGGAACTTTAGAAAATTCTAAAAACGATACGGATGCTAGTAATGAGCAAGCTTCTCAAGTAAGTGTATCATTGCCTCAGATATCTCCGAACCTAAATTTGGCCAATGCCCTTGAGTTGCTCTACTCTCTTCCCAATACTGCATCTTCTGGTGCCCCAGTTGACTCTATGGTAGTTCAGCAGAATCTACATACAAAATCCAAAGAGCAGTTTGAAAAGGCATCGAGAGATGGTGTACCAATGGGGATCTTGTCTGATTCTATGGAACAAGGGAACCAAGTTTCTTCATTTGACCCCAACCCCACCAAATTGGTGGCAGCTGGTATGATGCCGGACGGGAAGCAGGAACCAGTTGGAAATCTGGAAGTCAAGGAGGGTGACAAAAATGAAAATACAAATGCTGGGAAATCTGAAGCACAAGGCAAAGTAGAAGAAGGCAATATCAGCAATGATGAAAAGGCCATGCGGCAGTTCAAGGTCGTCCTTGTGGAATTTGTGAAAGAGATTCTGAAGCCGACATGGAAGGAAGGTAAGATGAGCAGAGAAGTTTACAAAACTATTGTGAAGAAAGTGGTTGACAAGGTTACAAGTACCATACAAGGAAATCAGATCCCAAGAACACAAGAAAAGATCGACCAATATCTGGCGTTTTCTAAATCCAAAATTACTAAGCTTGTGGAGGTCAGTTGTTTGTCTTGCTTTGTTATAATACTTTAACTTCTACCTATCTTCCTGATTTCATTATTCTTGGCGTTTCTATGATCTGTTGTTCTTTCTATGGCTGTCTCTTTCTCTTGGATAACCACACCTTTTATAATCTTTATCACACCTTTTAGTTAAAACCAAACCAAACTAACCCTGTATATCCCATTCAGAAGTAGGTTTGGGAGTAAAATGTATGCAAACCTTTCCTATATCTCAAGAGGTAGAGAAGTTTTTAGGAAGAACCGATGAACCCCTGACTTGCCACAAAAGATTTAGGGGCTGTTTGTTTTTAAAAAAATACCTCTTGTTATTTTTTAGATGTGAAATCAGACTTCGGACCTCTTAAAAAACAAACGACACCTTAGTAAAAAAATAGGAAGCATGGCTATATATTCTTTGGAGTAGAGGTCAGGCATGTCGATGTGACTTACTCCTTAGACCCCACCTATACGTGGGATATACTATGTTAGTTTGGTTTATTAGCTATAAGCCACCCCTTTTCGTTAGCGTTTAGTTATTTTAACTTGGCATTGTGACAAGACTAAGGGGCCGTTTACATAACGCTTACCCGGTTGCTTACCGGATGAATTTACCTTAAGGAATGAACATGACAAGGACTAGAATATTACCCAGTAAGAGCAATGGCATGTACCGAGAGTCTTACCTGGTAAGTGAGTGAGATTGACGACTCTTACCCGGTAAGCGTTTGTTGGGTAAATTGTTGCATAACATACCGTTTGAGAGACTAAAATATTGTTCAATATAGTAGATGACTATGTTCAATTTTACCGGTAATTGCTTACCGGGTAAGTGTTAAAATAAACGGCCCTAACTGTTTTATTGGTATTAGAACATATATGCTCTGTCTTAATGCAATAAACCAACCCTAACACATTCTTCATTAATTGTTCCTTTCCCCTTCATCATGCTGTTTTCATTTCCTTCCAATTTTCCATATTATAGGAATATCTTTTAGAAGTTGTATTTCCTTTATTTTTAGAATTGGGATCTCTTACCAAATCTCTGGACAAGAAACAATTTGANGGGGGGGGGGGGTATTATAGGATTATATTTTAGAATATTGTATTCTCATTTATTTTTGAGGATTATGATCTTCTTACCTATGGTAGTTACCCTCTTTTGTAGATATACATATCTTTTCCTTAGAAAGTGTATCTCCTTAGCAGGTGTATTTGTAGGGCTGTTCTTCTAATAAATTTACATCCCATTTGTGTATATTCATCATATTTTTCTTATGAAAGTTTCTTTTGTTCTTCTTTCAGGCATATGTGGGAAGGTTTCTAAAGGCATAGCAAACGCTCGTTCTAAACTCTACTGAGTCTCAAGATTGCGTAAGGTGAGTCATTAGTTGGGAAGAGTATTTGTTGAACCGTCCGTGTATAGGATACGTTTTGGCAGGTTGCTCTATTAAATTTATTTATTTTGTCACTATAACTCATGCTCTAATCACTTCCTCATCCATCCGTCCTGCCTTCCTGGAAACATAATGTTAAATAGTAAGGGGTAACAGGAGTAGTGGGTGAAAGTGGTCGGAATATGAGATACGGTGTGCAAATAAATACGTTTCTAGGGCAAATGCTAAAATGCATTTTATTAGATACTAGTTTGAACAAGAGATGTGTTGTTTTCTGTTGGAAACGGTTGGTTGTATTGCCTTGTACTATTTACGAGACTGTTGCTTGGATGGAGTCTGGGATTTTCTGGTGTGAAAAAGCATTGCTTGAACGTGTCAATTTTTTTCAAGTGCTAAGATCTGCTTTTTATATGCATGACCTTCTGAAAGATTTGAGGACATCTATCTGTGTAAAAGAGAAACACGGCTTCCTAACACAAATTGCATCAAAATCTGTTAGAAGATCATATATTTAAATTTGTTCGTAGGGTTATTACCAACACAAACCGGCTAAACGTTTACCTAGTGAGATTCTTTGTTTATCAAAATAATGTATCAAAATAACGTAGTATAAGACCACCCACATATGAATTGGAAGCCTTTTCGAATGCAATTGCAATATCCCATGCGATCAAAAATTGCTCTTACAATTTCAAAATTTCAAAATTTGCAATTCTAGTTGCAAGAGGCATGTGGGCCAACAATCAACACTCCTCTTCAGTTTTTTATTTTTTTAATTATCCAAATACATTATTTTTATATAAAACAAATGTTTTTATAAATCGATAATATTAATATATTTTCTAATTACATTAATTATTCTTATTAAAAATATTCTATGTACGTAAATATGTGATTTAAGAAAATATAAATATAATACTGCTAAATTAATTTAATCTTTAAAATTTATAATTACGTAAAATAAAATTCAATGTTTATATTTTAATTCATATTGAATTAAAATAAAAAAATAATACATCATGGTATTAACTAAAAACAATGAAAGTGTATATATAATAATGTAAAAATAGTTAATAAATGTTGTAGTAGGGACTACTTTTGAAAGTGTAGGTGAATTGGAGGTGTATGAAAGGTAATTGTAAAAGCTGAGGTGTTACAATTGAAAGTGTAAATGAATTGTAGAAATGTGGATGGTCTAAGCTTGTCTTACCTGGCAAGTGCTGGCCGTAAAAGAGCCCCCATCTTTTTTTACGAGATAATTTTGATGGGTAGCGTACCCCAATGATCTAGATTGTTGGTAAATTAGACTATCATTTCTCACTCCTACATAAGAGGTAATGGATGTTGTAATTGTTTAATAAACCACATCTTATCTTGACCCCTTGTGGGTTATTGGCAATGAAAAATCGTTCAATCGGCCCTTGGGATGAAAAACTTATCTTATCTAATTGCAAACGGCAATTAGATGATTTATCGATAAAACGGCACCGAGTTCAGCTGCATATCGGTGTCCTTGGAGGTAGTTTTTGTGTGGGGTAGGTTGGGGTCGTTGATAATCTATTTTTTTTACAAAAACGACAAGGAACATCTTAAGTGGTCTTGAAGGACTTGAACCTGTAACTTCTAAATAAAATCCTCAAAAGGCTAAGCTTCATTGCTTGGGCTTCTCAAACGAATGTGAACATATATACTTTCATAAACGTGTGAGTAGATTATGTTTTTTTTGGAAAGTGTCAGGGCCAAAGCCCGACTAGTCCCCAGCAATTTTGGGGGCTAAATATGGCCCCACTTAAATGTCCCCAGGTATGCGCACGGGAATGTTCGAACTCGGTTAGGGCGCTATGAACCCCTCGAGCGATAACCAATCTGCCACAACACTGTAAGACTAGATTATGTTTTTTGTTCCCATGGTTTTGCTAAAGTTTGCGGAATTCGTACTTGTGATTTTGAATTATGGTTTCATTCATATGATTTTTACTTCATTTTTATTTTCATCCCTAAGGGCTAATTTACTATTACTAAGTATGAATAAAGATGGCTAAAACTGGGTTGTAGGCAGACCCAAGTTTGTTCCGGTCCCAAATAGTGTTTCGTAACCGGTTCTGGTCTCAGACTAAAATACTTCGGCCTGGTAAAAGTTTACTTGATGCTGTTATGAGAACCAGCCCCGTCTTAGGCTCGGCCTAAATCGGTGCCGGTTAACTTTTTTAACATATAAAATCATCTTTATAAATATTTGGTCAAGCAAATATACTAAAAAAAACAAACTTTTGTCAATCAAATATATATTATAAAATGTTTTATTGAATTAACTGAATACAATAGAGGTGGCCAAAACCGTGTCGGGTTGGGCTGAGCCTCGACCAAAATACTTAGGCTCAATTAAGCTTTAGGNTTGCTCAAAAAATATATTTTTTTTGGAAGGGTGTCCGACTAATCCCCGGTAATTTTGGGGGCTAAACATGGCCCCACTTAAATGTCCCCAGACATGCGCACGAGAAGGTTCGAACTCAATTAGGTCGCTATAAACACCCCGAGCGATAACCAATCCGCCACAACACTTGAAGACTATTCTTTTACTTTTTTAATTGATTTTTAAACATATAAAAAACATTTTTTTGTCTATAAAAAAACTAACAAATATGTTTTTTTTATTATAACCGAGTCAGTTAAATATACATAAAAGAATACATTTTTGTTATAAAGAATTTGTTCAATCAAATATATTTAAAATGTTTTATTTTGGTCAATCAAATACATTAAAAAAATACATTATATTTATTTATTATATTACACTTTATAAAATACACTCAAAAGTACATTTTTGTCTTCAATCAAATACATTTAAAAATATAGTTAAATTTAAATTTATAAATAAATTTCAAATAGAAAATTGAGCCTGTAGCATAACCGATCCTGGGTTCTGCCCTGTTTTTTGTGGAAAACTGTAATTGATTTAGAACCAACGATCCAAAAATGGTAAAAGAAAATTCCAATGTCGAGCTAGGCTCGTTTAGCCACCTCTAGGTTGGACCACATGTAGATTGGTCATTAATTGGTCTGGGCAATATCGGTCCATAGTTGATTCTTGGCTAAAATTGAAAGATTGATTAGGCTTCTGTAACGCCCCGTTTTTCTAAGATTTATTTATTTAATTATGTTTTCGAAATTTCTTCAGTTTTGTTTAATTAAGTTTTTAATTAAGGGTATGAGTCGGGCCAAGTGAGTAATCGGGCTTGGGTCTAAGAAAGGAAAAGTCGGCCCGAGTATATAAGTCTCCCTCTAGATACCTTAGTCAGTTTTTCATTCCAGAGAAAAGCCAGAGAAAATTTGAAACCCTAGCTTTCCGTATTCTCTCTCTCTCTCTCAATCGTAGGTTCTTTGATGTTCGAGGAATCCGGAAGGTAAGAACCCTAGTTCCACTTTTGTTAAATCATTGAATCGTTAGTATAATCTGAAATTGATGTTAGTATGATGTTATAGGCTTGAAGTCATGTTATGTTAGTAATCGAGCCATTATACGTTATTTTGAGTTAGAAATCGATGGGATTAAGTAGTGGGTCGATTTCCTTCGAGTTATGGTTGAGGGTGACGATCAGTGTAATTTGCGGGTAACGCGCGGGTAGGAGCCGCAGCCAACCCGCGCAGGGTACTAACTACGGGTATCATGCGGGTACAGGCCGCGCACCACCAGCCGATACTACTGTTTGGCCATTTTACATTTTTGTATTTTGGGCCATTTTCACTATTTAAGGGTTAGGGAGGTTGATAGCAATTGGGAAAGGTATTTCTTCTATCATTAGGGAGTTAATTGCTATACCTCGTGTCTTATGCTAACCAGGTACTCGATTAGGTAGCCGTTAGAGATTGTTGCTACTCAGTTGTTATCAGATAGCTATTCAGAGCCGATCAGGTGAGTTATACTATGTGTAACTTTGCATTGTACATGCGTATATGTATGTGTATCAGTGTTCAGTATAGGGTCTGCCCCATGCCCTTTGTGAGTTGAGGAAGGGACAACCTTGTGCCCTTTATGAGCCAAGGAGTTCAGATCCGTTCTCTTAGAGGCGGTGTTCAGTTGTGTTCAGTTATGTTCAGTTGTGTTCAGTTATATTCAGTTATGTTACTGTTATGTGTATATATGTGTGTGATATGATGTAAGTTATTTGTAGTATATGCTCACTAAGCTTTCCGCTTACCCGTTGTTGATTTACCCTTTTTCAGGAAGCAGTTCGGGTAAGGATAAGGGAAAGGCCCCGACTTAACTCCAGCTTAGAAGACAGTTCCAACTTTCCCAGAATTATTCTTTTATGAAACTTTTATTTGACAGAGTTGTGGATTATTTTAAATAAATTGACCTTTGATATTGTGTTTTGATTTTTAAATTTTAATCCAAGTGGGTTAGTTGTGGATTTTAGAAAAGAGATGTTACAACTTGGTATCAGAGCCAAGGTTTAAGAGAATCAACATACATGCTTGCGAGTGTGTGTGTGGTTGGACTTAAACCAGGTTAAGATTTTTTTTAAGGATAAATTTCGAAAATAAAAACAACCAAAAGAGTCGGGTGAAAAACTATGAGGATGGACTCGTGGCATGTTCTCGTTTGATTGTTGCCTAGAGTCTTGACGTATGGTTTAAATCCGATTTTAGTTTTCATTTAATCTTAAAAAAAAGGGGAACTGTCAGCTGGAGTTTCAGGACGGGGTGAGCATATTGTTAAGTTTTATGCAATTTTTAGGATTTTAGAGAAAGGCATGTTGGTTTATGTGCCTACGTGTTAAGTGATTAGTATATGTATATAATATTTAGAAAATGTAGTGAATGAGCCATTATGACAGCTATGCTAGGAAATTTAGTGCCTTAAGATAGGAACAAACTGTTATGACTATTTTCGTGCAAAATTGAATGCCTTGTGAAATGTCTGGTTAAATCAATAGCTTGTATGCTCAGTCAGTAGAGTAATTAACAAATAAGTAAATCGAGATACCTTGCGAGGACGTTAAAACCAAATCTGTATCGTTGGGTGGAAATTTTGTGGAGGATTCTTGGGCATGTTCTTGTTTGATTGTTGCCTAAGGATTCGAAGCATGATTCCCACACCTGGCTTGGTTATAATAGTACGGGCCCAAATAATAGTACTATTGCAAACGCCAGTACGAATTTGATTTCAATGGGATCACGAGGGACCTCGAATTATTGATGTTAGTTAAGAGGATAGATTTGGCGCACTAAGTGATAGCATGGCCCATGCGGGCAGTACTGTATGCAGTGTATTTGTGTGTAAGTCAGAAAGATATCCTAAGTTAGTATAGGATTGCATGCACACTCATAATCAGCCGCGAATATAGGCAGATTCTTTAGTGACTGAATTGTTAAACCTGCCTTTTGTTACCTACTGCTTAATTAGTGTTTGTTGAACCATAGAATGGTGCAACTTAGAAACCGAAACCGAAACCGCCCTACCGAGCCTGAGACTCCTGATTTGAGAGATTTGATTGCGTCCGAGGTTGGGGAGACTCTTCACCAGCTCTTGCCAGGGTTGTTCACTCAGATGAAGGACGAACTCAGCCAACTTATAGACCAGAAGATAGATGCGGTCTTCACAGCTAGGAATCTGGGAGCTGGAAGCTTGGGATTGGGACCGAATCGAGGCTGCAACTACAAGGACTTTGCAGCGTGTCAGCCACCGTTGTTCGAAGGGAAAAAGGATCCCATCTCTAGCACCCGTTGCCTAACAGAGGTGAAGGGTGCTTTTCGCACCAGTTTCTGTTCGCCGGAATCAAAGGTCAGGTTTGCGGCCAACCTTCTCCGTAAGGCAGGGAAGGATTGGTAGGGTCTAATAGTTCGAGCATGTACGGAGGAGGAAGTCTAGGCCATGATGTGGGACCAGTTCAAGGAACTTTTCCGGGAGCAGTACATGCCACAGATTGAGATTGAGAGGATCACCGGGGAGTTCCTAAACCTGGTACAAACGACCGAATCGGTGAGCGAAATCACTGACCAATTCCTGGAGAAATCTCTTTTCTGTCCAGAATATGTAGCGAATGAGAAGATGAAAATGTACCGCTACATGAATGTGCTCAGGGCAGATATCAGAGAGTTTGTGGCTACTGCGAGGTGCAAGGACCTCAATCAGATGATGGAATGGCTCGGGCGAGGGAGCTATATCTGGAGGACCATCATGAGCAAGAAAAGGAAATCAGAGCAAACATAGGCACCGACTAAGAAGATGAAGCGCCACAGGGCTGGGGATAGGAAAGATTACCCCAAATGTGGCAAGTGCGGTCGAAACTATCCTAGGGAGTGTAGAGCGGGGGAGTCGGTCTGCTATAAATGTGGCAAGCCTGGCCACATGAGCAGGGATTGCAGGGACACCCCCAAGATATGCTTTCATTGCTACTAGCCGGGGCACTTTAAGTCTCAATGTCCCAAGCTGTCAGAGGCACCAGTACAGGCACCAGCACCGGCGACTCTACGAATCACTAGCGACGGCACAGGAAAGAAGAACGGGCCGTCGACAGCTCGGGGAAGAGTTTTCCAGCTTACGGCCTGGGAGCCTAAGGCAGCAACAGATGTGGTGACAGGTAACCTCCTCGTAGTAGTAAATTCTTATGCCATAATTGTATAGTTACCTGTTTATATAAATCAAATCTGTGAATGGGTACTTTTCTTGTCCATGAGAAGCCCACATTAGTTCTTTTTGACACGGGAGCTAATCGATCCTTTGTGTCCTTTTCTTTCTATAAAGATTTCAAGCATGTGCTTGGAAAGCTCGACAGCCCACTAGCCGTAGAGATAGCAGCCGAGGAGATTCGGGAGGTGGAGGACGTGTTCAAGGGTTGTGTCATAGAAAATTTCAAGGTAGAATTCAAAGTGGACCTTATACCAATTCCCATGAATGAAATCAACGTGGTCATTGGTATGGACTGGTTGGGTCAAAACCGAGCTTTAGTAGATTGTGCGGAACAGCTAGTCCGAGTTCAGAACCCAAGTGGGGGAGAACTAGTTGTTTATGGCGAGAGAAGAAAGAGCAAGATGGCGTTTTGTTCAGTTGCGAAGTTAAAGAAATACTTGCAGCACAGATGCATCGGATATCTGGCTTATGTGCTGGCGACCAGTTGGAAGGAAGGAAAGTATTAGTTGCCGAGGTACCCGTGGTTAGGGAGAGCGGTATACCCACCCCGATGAGCGAGGAACCTTCATAGGGGTAGCGGGGTCCCGGTGTGAACACCGCCCCGGTCCTCGGCGGGGTCAAGAATTTCATCCCGCCATGATGCTCACCACGGCGGGGAAAAGGCAGGTAACGGTCAAAAAAATAGCCGTTGGGGAATTTTGATTATTTTTTTAGAATTTAAATATAATATATATATATATATATCCATTA